>CAUYPK010083353.1:0-10867 GCA_963574355.1 Loris lydekkerianus | reverse complement strand
ATTCTTTTGTTTTCAATTTCATTTAATTCTGCTCTAATTTTGGTTATTTCTTTTCTTCTACTGGGTTTGGGGTTGGAATGTTCTTCCTTTTCCAGTTGCTTGAGATGTCCTATTAAGTTGTTAACTCCCTCTCTTTCTATTCTCTTGGGGAAGGCTTGCAGTGCTATAAATTTCCCCCTTAGGACTGCCTTTGCGGTATCCCAGAGGTTCTGATAATTCGTGTCTTCATTGTCATTTTGTTCCAAGAATTTGGCAATATTTTTCTTAGTCTTGTCTATGACCCAGCTTTTATTCAGCATAAGGTTATTTAACTTCCATGTTTTTGTATGAGTATGCAGATTCCTATTGTTACTGAGTTCACCTTTTATTCCATGGTGGTCCGAGAAGATGCAAGGAATGATTTCTATTCCTTTAAATTTACTGAGGTTAGACTTGTGACCTAAGATGTGATCAATTTTGGAGTATGTTCCGTGGCTGATGAGAAGTATGTGTATTCAGATTTCTTGGGATAAAATGTTCTGTAGATGTCTGCTAAATCTAAATTTTGGATGGTTAGGTTTAAATCTAAAATTTCTTTGCTCAGCTTCTTATTAGAGGATCTATCCAATTCTGCAAAAGGAGTGTTGAAATCTCTGACTATTTTGAAGCTGGAGGAAATCAAGTTGCTCATGTCTGTTAGAGTTTCTCTTATAAATTGAGGTGCATTCTTGTTGGGTGCATAAATATTAATAATTGAAATCTCATCATATTGAGTATTACCCTTAGCAAATATAAGTTACCATTCTATCCTTCCTTACTTTTTTTGGTTTAAAGCCTATTGTATCTGCAAATAGAATCGCAACACCTGCTTTTTTCTGATTACCATTTGCCTGAAATATGGATGGTCATCCTTTCACCCTGAGTCTATATTTATCTTTTAAGGCATGTGACTTTTGTATATAGCAAATATCTGGCCTTAGTTTTTTTATCCAGTCAGCCAACCTGTGCCTCTTTAGAGGACAGTTTATGCTGTTCACATTAATGAAGAATATTGATAAGTCTGGTAAAATTTTGGGTATCGAGTTTTTCGAAAGTCCAGTGGACATTTTTAATTCTTTTGCCAGTGTTGAAATTGGAGTTTTATCAAAAGTTTCTGAGTGAGTTTACTTTTGTGGTAGAGGATTGGGCTAGTCATTATGGAGGATAGGTCTGAGAATGTCCTGAAGAGCTGGTTTGGTTATGGCAAATTTCTTTAACATATGAATGTCATTAAAGTATTTAATTTCTTCATCATAAATGAAACTCAGTTTAGCTGGATACAGGATCCAGGGTTGAAAGTTATTTTGCTTTAGGAGATTAAAAGTCAATGACCACCGTCTTCTGGCTTGAATAGTTTTAGCAGAGAGATCTGCAGTCATTCTAATATTCTTCCCTTTGTAGGTAATGTATTTCTTACTTCTGGTGCTTTCAGAATTTTCTCCTTCATATTAACTTTAGTGAAGTTAATTGCGATATGCCTAAGGGATGTCTCATTCGTATTGAGTCATGCTGGGGTTCTGAAACTGTCTGCTATCTGAATTTGAGAATCTCTTGGTGTGTCTGGAAAATTCTCTTTCATAATTTCATGGAGAAGGGCCTCTGTGCCTTGTGAGGCCACTTCATCACTCTCAGTGATTCCAATGAGGCGGATATTAGCCTTCTTCAAATTATCTGAGAGCTCTCTGAGAGAGTGATCCATTTTTGCTCTCCATTTCTCTTCCTCTTTGAAAGTTTGGGAGCATTCAAAGCCTTTGTCTTTAATGTCAGAAATCCTTTCTTCTGCTTGCTCCACTCTGTTACTGAGGGATTCTATTGTATTTTTCCAATCTTTGAGGGCTGCAAATTCTTGCTTCAGTGCATCAATATATTTGGTGGTTTTGTCTTTAAATTCGTTAAATTCTTGAGACAACTTTTGAATTTCTCCTTGAATTTCTAATTCTGACTTTTGAATTGCTGCTCAAATTTCTAACTCCAAATGTTCCTCGATTTTATTAATCTTGTTTGCAATCCAAATTCTGAATTCAATTTCTGACATCTTGGCCTGCTGTTTATGAATGGGATCTTCAGTTACATCTGCCATATCTTTCGTTGGGGGCGGGGGGGGGGCAGGAGGATTTATCTATTCTGGTTATTCATGTTACCAGAGGTTTTCCGCTGATTTCACCCCATGATTATTTTACACCCTTTCATTTTTCCCCTGGAGCTTTGTTGAGGACTCTTATAGTGCTATGGCCTGAGAAACTGGGGACCTGTTAGGTATGGTGGGGCTAGTAGTTCTGTCTTATTTTTAGCTGGTCTCTGTTTGACCCTAGTGAAACAGTTACTCTGGGTTGAAGTCTCAGCTGTGGAGAAATACCAGCAATTACGTCACCCCACCCCCCACAGACAATAATTGGAAAAAGAAAATCAAACCTTCCTATAACCACACACCCAGGGCACCACTTGAATAGTCCTTAGGGGATTGGCTCAGTTCAAAAGGTCCAAATCAATTGTCTCAGTCAGCACCTGTCTCAGGTGAGAGAGTTTAAAAGGTCTATGGCAACTGGCTCGCAGGGGTCTGGTGACAACTCGGATATGACATGCTCCAGTGCTCTGTGAAGTCAGTAGGACCCACCCAGCAAATAGATTAGTCTGGAAAGGTTGATGCCTCCTTCCTCACCTTGCACCTCTGTCACATCCAGTCACTGATAGCCCCACAGGGCTGTGACCCTGTTGCCTCCAGTGAGCAGATACTCCAGCAGTTTGCACCTGCCTGAATCACAAGGAAATCTATATCTGCTCAGCCAGGCTGATGTTCTCTGCCTGTATTCAGCAGAGGCATGTGAGGCCTAACAATCTTGGGCACTTGATGGAGGCTGGAGGTTGTTCACTCAGTTCCAGCCCCACCCCTGATTGATGTTACTGACAGAACAGAAGAACTTTGTGGGAATTTGTTTCTGTCCCTGGTAAATTCCCCTGTGAAAGAGAAGCAGTTTTGAGTTTCCAGAACCTGCACCTCAGGCCCTGTCTTTGCTCCTGCAGGTTTGTATTCAGTTAGCTGTCAGTTCTAGTTCCCTGCCTTCCTTTGTCTATAGGCTGACAATCCCCTGAGGGCTGGGTGCATCTTAGGCTCAGTAAAGTGGAACTCTGGGTTAGCCCTGCCCTGGGAATTTCCTGGCTTTGCGCATGTGTTTTCTAGTCCCCATGCTCCACCCAGGCCGGTACCACCTCAGGCAAACCCTTTACTCACAGGGCCTGTGTTTCCATCCCAGATCTGTTCCACGGTGGTTGACACCTGAGAAGATGCCCGGCCTCCTCTGGTTGCCCAGGGAGCCAGGGGGGTGTGGCTTCATAATGTCCAGGAGTGAGCCCTATTGTTGCCAAAAATGGCTGCTGTTCTGCGCCTCGGGGCACTGCTGCTCCAGTGTGGTTCCCTCTCAGCTGACCGTCCTCTCCTCACTCCCATGCCGCAGAATCAGCACTGACCAGATTCACTAGGCCCTGTCCACACCCCTCAAGAATTCACCCAAGAATCTGAGTGATTCATCATCTGGGACAGGCCTCCAGATGATGCGGGGGGGTCTGCTTGGGGGCACCCAGAGCCACTCTGAGCTCATGCCACAGAGGATATCTGGACAGGGTTTGTCCGGCTGGAGAAGGGGTGGGGCTGGCGCATGAGGGGGAGGGGTGTTGGGGGGAAACCAAGTTGCACCCCTCCCCCCCAGTTGTGACACTCAAAAATGTAATGTTACAGGCATTACCAAACATTCCTAGGGGTGAAAATCACTGCCTTAGACTCTGAAACTTACTCTTGCAGCTAGAGGTTGGGGTCAATTTGCTCTGGGGCACTTGGGTTACATGAGGAAGGGTGGGATACTAAAGAAAGTCTACAGTCTACATCCTGGATCAGAAAGAAGACAGATGAGAATGGGTGGTTAGCTAACAGCGTTGATTATACCTCCATTAACCAAATATGTCACAAGACTCAGAAACAAATTTCAGCTTTCCTTTAAAACTAGGGTATAGGAGGGAAAACTGAAAAATGTATTTAGAATTTTGATGCCTGGGCAGAGAAGAACTTCCAATCAGACAGCAACCTTTTTAGAATAAAAAACCAGACAGGTTCTCCCTTTTCTGCCCTGTTAGTGGGCAGAGGACAAAAAGAGAAGAATCAGAGCATTGTGTTGGGAGACAGGCTCTTGGGAAGCTGAACTTTAGCAACCTTTGTCATGGACCTTTATCTCAGCCAGGCTTAGACTTGACTTTTCTGACTTCTGTGGCTTAAGGAATAGCAAAGAGCTAACAATCTCCTGAACGTGCCCGTGAAAGAGTCTGTTGGCTTAAATTACTCCAGGAACTTATATTTACAACCTAAGGTATGCTGTATAACTTTTGTTTCCAGAGCATGTTTTCAAATCTTAGGAAAATCAGTGAGATGGTATACTCTAATATAAAACCTAGAATTTGCTTTTCTAGAATGAACCATTTATTTATTTATTTATTCATTGATTTCATTTATTCAGTAGATGTTGAGTGCCTGCTATGTGCCTACTATGTGCGGAAAACAGATATAGCCCTAGTTCATCACTAGGTGTATCTGACCTTCCTTCTCATGGCTGCAACTGAGCTTTAAGGTTTTCCTGGGGTCCCTTTGACCAAGACATGGTCCATTCATTCCATTTCAGGGCATTTAAGACCTGACTTAGATGAATGTTATTGTTTCGCCTAAAATTGATCTAATTTTGCTGTGTCACTCTCTACTCCTCTCTAGGGACTATGGAAAAAAATCTTTAATTTGCCAGTTAATGTGTGTCAGTCTTTTCAAATTTAAGTCATCTCTTTGATAATGTCACCTCTTTTGGTTATATACCCCATCATTCAGATCTCCTCTGCTCCTGTTGGTGTCATCTAGAAATGTGATAGAAAGGGGTTTGGCAGCATACCCAGAGACAAGACCCGGAGAGGTCCACATTTAATGAAAGGAGACAGAGACTCACCTGGGCAAAGATGACGTCTGCACCCGGGGGTGGGGGTTAGTTGGAGGCTTGTTTTTATACTAGGCATCGAGGGAGGAAGATTTCAAGCTTGTGAGATAGAGGTTTCTGATGGGCTAGGGTATTTCAGGCAGAACTCTTGGAGTGGGGCCACATAGGTCTTTTGTTCTAGGACAGGAGGAGGGGAAAGGGGGTTCAGGCCTCCAACAGTGATGATGTAGAATCATATGATTGGAAAGAAGGGTCCTTAGACACACATTCATGGGCAGTTTGTGCAATCCTCTTACAGAGTTTCCTTCTCTGATTTTTCCCATCTCTTTTCTTCGTCTTGTTGCTGATATTTGATTCTGAAGTCTAAGACTCATGAACTCATAGTGTGTTCTCTTGGCTTAGTGTACCTCTATAGGTTTGCTCCTGCCAACTTGGACCCACCCTGCACTAGATGGCTTTTGTATCACTGTTGAGATCTGGCTGCAACTCCCAGGTGATTTTCGGTTTGTGCAGTACACCACTTTGCCCAAGCTGTGGCAGTTCCCTGTCTACTTTGTCTGCTGTCTTCCTTGGCACCAGACAAATCCAGAAACACCTCTCACGGATGCCTGAAAGTGCCAATTTGCTCTCTCCTTTTGGCCGTGCCCTGCTGTTATTTCTACAACAGTGAAACAAGCTTATGATTCTATTAGATGGGCTATTTCACCCTGGTTCTAAGCAGGGGTGGGGGAGGTCACATGCTTTCAACTTTTCCCTCAACCAATCTCACCTTCCAAGTAATGGGAAGTTCTGCTTCCTCTTCTGTTGTTTTGGAGGCCAGCCATTCTGTCTTTCCTTCCTCTCCCCACTTCTAAGTCACAGCCATCTTCTTTTTACTCAAGGCACAGATGGAGGCCCTCCTTCTAGTTCTGGACACAGGGCTATTATGGAGAGAAATCAGGGCTGGATTCTTCAGGGAATCTTTATCTCCTTCAAAATGAAACAGAGCTGGTGTTGGGCCCCTGTGAACTTTTTTTTTTTTTTTTTTTTTGAGACAGAGTTTCATCCTGTCACCCTGGGTGGAATGCTGTGGCATCATAGCTCACAGCAACCTCAAACTCTTGGGTTTGAACAATCCTCTTGCCTCAGTCTCCTGAGTAGCTGGAACTATAGGCCTGCATCACAATGCCTAGCTAGTTTTTCTATTTTTAGTAGAGACAGGGTCTTGCTCTTGCTCAGGCTGGTCTCAAACTCCTGAGCTCAAGCAATCCACCAGACTCCACGTCCCAGAGTGTTAGAACTATAGTCGTTAGCCACGAACCTGGCTTCTCTGAACTATGTTGTTGATATAAAGAAATTAGAGGAAGGAAGGATATTTCTACTGACTGAGTAACGACCAAGCTGAGCACTGAGTATGTGTGTCTGATTTTCCTCTCAAACTTCTGCAATTTGTGAGTTATGTTACAAAACAGAAACAGAAGTTGAAAGAGGTAAAAGCACAGGCATGTGGTGACATGACTTCACTGGTCTGTTCAAGGCTTGACCAAAGTCTTCCTGACTTAAAAGTTTACATTTTGTTTACTGTACTACACCAAGCTTCTGTCTTTGTGAACTAAAATAAAATCTTAAGGCTCTCCCCAGCAACTGACTGGACCCCCCCTTGGGCAAGGGAACCCCCTAAAACTGAGTTGCTAACCAGGAGAAGGATTTCACAGGCTCATCATGTCCCCCTTCTCTTTAAAGATGTCCTTTGTGACTAAGGAACAGGCCTAAGGCTAAGCAAGAACTATCTGCAGGTCCTTAATATACATAACAAACCACTCGAGTCTGGGCACACGTCCTGTAGTTTGTCTCTGATTAACAGAGCCTTATCTTAACTCAGCATTCTTTTTTGCTGACTCCTGGTATTAGACAAAGCCGAACTCTTTCAGCCAATTGTCAACTAGCGAATCTTCCCACTTATAATTTATGGGGTCCCACTTTGAGATGTCCCACCTTTTTGGACCAAACCAATATATGCCTTTCATTTATTGATTTATGACTTTACCTGTAATTCCTGTCTCCCCAAAAGGTAAAAAAACAAACTGTAACCCCACAACAATGAGTCCACTCAGTCAAGGTTTCTTGGCCATGGCTCTGGGACATGGTTCTCAAATTTAGCCAAGAATAAACCTCTTTAAATTATTTTGCAGAGTATCACTTCTTTCCCATAGATAAAATTCAAATTTAAGCAAGTGTCCTTGTATTTACTTATTTATTCATTTTGTGTTTGCTAAATTTAGCAACCCTGCCTCTGCAGGCTTTTTGCATGGCTTGCATTCTTGGTAAAGATCAGCCCAATTGAATAGTTACTGGTTCTCAGATTGTTTATGCTGTTTAATGCAGTGACCATGTAAAAAGCTCCCTTTCCTCCTTACTTTCAATGTTTTATTTTGAAAAATGTCAAAATGTATTTTTTACAGAAAATTTTCTATAGAAAATTCATAAAAAATGTATAATGAACACCCATAATTTACTAATTTTGGCTAAGCACTCATAGCACAGTGGTTACTGTGCCATCCGCATACACTGAATCTGGCGGGTTCAAACCCAGCCCAAGCCAGCTAAACAACAATGATGACAACTGCAACAAAAAATAGCTGGACCTTGTAGCAAGTGCCTATAGTCCTAGCTACTTGGGAGGCTGAGGCAAGACAATTGCTTAAGCTCAGGAGTTTGAGATTACTGTGAGCTGTGATGCCACAGCACTTCACTGAGGTCAACATAGTGAGACTCTATCTTAAAAAAATTTTTTTTAACCAGTTTTACCATTTTGTCACATTTTTTTTTCATTTCTTGTCCTTTGTGCATGTGTGTGTATTCCTAGCTGCTCCATTTGAGAGTTAGTTACATCTTGACACCCAAGCCCCCAACCCCTCAGAATGTCTCTCTCAAAAATTAGGATATTTTCCTAATAACCACTAATATATGCAGGGCATTTATCATTGACACAATAGTATTTTCTAATATGCAATCCATATGTCAATTTCTACGATTGTTCCAATAATGTTCTTTAGCAGAGTTTATTTTTTAATTGAAAAATTTTTAAAAATTTTTATTTTATTTTTTAAGAGATGGGTCTCATGGGTCTCACTATGTTGCCCAGGCTATTCTTGAGTACCTGGGCTCAGGTGATTCTGCTGCCTCACCCTCCCAACTAGCTGAGATTAGAGGCATGTACTACCATGCTCAGCAATTTTTTATTTTTTAATTCAAAGTTGAGCAAGGATCAGATCTTGCATTCATTTCCATGTCTCTTTGGTGATTTTAATATTAAATAGGTTGCCTGCCTTTTACCTTTCCTTCTTTTTTCTTTTCTTTTCTTTCAGTTTTTCATGATACTTGACATTTTTGAAGAGTTCAGGCCAGTTCTTCTGCAGATTATCTGATTGTTTCCCCATGATTAAACATAGATTAAACATTATTGGCAAGAATATTACAGAGGTGATGTTGAATCACATGTCTCAATATATCACACAACTCAGGACATATCAAATCAATTTTTTTATTGGTGATGTTAAGTTTGACCATTTAGTTAAGGTGGTGTGTACCAGTTTTCTCCATCACAAACATTTCTTTTTTTTCTTTAATTAAAAAGTAACATATGACAGGCCAGGCATGGTGGTTCATGGTTGTACTCCTAGCACTCTGGGAGGCCGAGGTTGGTGGATTGCTTGAGCTCAGGAGTTTGAGACTAGCCAGACCAAGAGCAAGACCCCATCTCTACTAAATAAAAAAAAAAACAACTAGGGAGGTGTAGTCGTGGGTGCCTGTAGTCCCAGCTACTGGGGAGTCAAGAGGATTGCTCAAATCCAAGAGTTAGAGGTTGCTGTGAGCTATGATGACACCAAGGTACTATATCCAGTGTGACAGAGTGTGACTTTGTGTCATTAAAAAAAAAGTAACAGGTGACATGATACTTTAAGACTATGTGAATATCCTGTTTCGCCATCTTTCTTTCTATAGTTTTAGTATCAATAGATGATTCTCTCCTGAACTGTATTTACTATGGTAGTTATGAAATGGTGATTTTTCAAATTTCTATCACCTCTTAGCAAATTGACTGAACAGACTATGTCTTGGCCAAAGGGACCACAGAAAAACCTTAAAGCTGAGTTGCTTTCAGGGAGGTCAAACACAGCTAGTTATGCACTATACCTTTATTTTTTATTTTTTTATTTTTTGAGACAGAGTATTATTCTGCTATCCTGGGTAGAGTGCTATGCAGTCATAACTCACAGCAACCTCAAACTCTTGGGCTTAATAGATCCTCTTGCTTCAGCCTCGCAAGTAGCTGGGACAACAGGTACTTGCCACAATGCCTGGCTAGTTTTTTAATTTTTAAAAATATCTTTAACATTTAATTTATTAAAGGTAATAAATTACTTATTGAAGGTAATCTTCTTGCAAATGGTTATTAGAGCCACTTCAATGGGCATGAGAGTTGGAAAGAGAAATAAACTTGAGGGTGATTGGGGTGACACACTGATTAGTAGATAGATATAGAAAGTTATTGGGGGTGGTGGCAAACTCCAAGCTCAAAGGTATTTATTCTCATTTTTTTTTTTTTTGTTCTATTTCTTTTATTTTCTAGAAAAGAAAGTCTAGAATTGGTGTTTACTCCTTTTACATGTCTGATAGGTGGTGGATCACACCCTTAATCCCAGCACTTTGGGAAGCTGAGGCAGGAGGATCATTTGAAGCCAAGAGTTTCAGATCAGCCTAGGCAATAGAGAGATCCCATCTCTACAAAAAGAATAAAAAATTACTCAGGTGTGGTGGTATGTACCTGTAGTCTCAGCTACTCAGGGGACTGAAACAAAAGGATGACTTAAGCCAAAAGAGACTGCAGTGAGCTATAATCAAGTGACTGCATTCCACCTTTGTCCACAGAGACACTATTTCTAAACAAACACTTGGTAGAATTCTTTAGTGAAAGCATCTAAACCTAGAGGTTTCATTTTTGAGGAATTTTAAAGTTATGAATTCCACTTAACTGTTTTTAGGGCTATTCAAGGACAACTATTTCACACTATTTCAGTTGTAGTAATTTGTGTTTTTTGAGAAACTGGTCTATTTCATGTAAGGCATCATATTTATGTGAGTAGAGCTTTTATGACTGCAGGATCGGTATTGGCACTTTGTTTTATTAGTGATATCAGTAACCTGTACCTTCTCTTTGTCAGTCTTGTAGAGGTTTGCCAATTCTACTGATATTAAAAAAAAAAAAAAAAAAACAGCTCTTTGTTTCACTGATTTTTGTTTTCAATTTCACTGATTTCTTCTTTTTATTATTTCCTTCTTTTATTTGCTTTCACAGTTTGCTTTTCTTTTTGTGGTTTATTTTGTTTTGGATTCTTACGGTAGGAGTTAAAATTATTAACTTGAGACTTCCTCTTTTCTGCTATGTACATTTAATGCCATAAATCTCCCTCTTGTGACACTATTTTACCTGTTTTTCACAAATTGATATGCTGTATGTTCATTTAGTTCAATGTGCTTTTGTATTTGAAATTTCCTTTTTGAGATTAGAAGCATATGTCCAGTTTCCAAGTGTCTGTAGATTTTAAGTTAACTGTCATTGATTTCTACATTAATTCTACTAGTTGGATAATACAGCCTATGAATTCAATACTTTTAAATCTCTTGAGGTTTTCTTTTTTTTTTTCTTTTTTTTTCTTTTTTTATTTTTACAAGAATGTTTATAACAGCTTTATTTGTAATAATCCCAAACCAGAAACAATCCAAATGTCCATCAACAAGAGAATGAATAAATAAAGTGTGGTCTATTCTTACAATGGAAAACTCCTCAGAAATAAAAAGAATCAAATGACTTGAGTCCAGAAAAACGGTCTACAATGTGGCTA
>CAUYPK010083350.1:0-18187 GCA_963574355.1 Loris lydekkerianus | reverse complement strand
ATATATATATATATATATATATATATATATACTCATATATATAATAAATCACAATTTTAAAGTTAATAAAAATCTATGAATAGTACCGCTCATGCCAATTTTTTTTTTTCTTGCTTCTCACTTTTTGTACTAAAGGCCAATCCAGGACATACATAGAACTATCATCAGCTTCTGAGGTTCATCTTGGGGAAGAGGATGTCTAGGGTGAGAGATACCTGGTCCAAATCCTTAGCCCAATGAAAGACAAGTGTTCTCTGCCAGCTTGCCTTCCAGTGATCTACCTCGTGGAGCATTTATTGGTGATAGGAGGTGATACAGGTATGGAACTTTCCAGAAGAAATAGTGGAAACTTCTGAGGCTTAACACCCAAAGAATGGTTCCTAAGGGCTTAGAAACTCTCAGTGTTCAAGGGGTAGAGGAAAGCAAATATGTTAGCTTGATTTTTTTCCCCTTTCCTCAACCCCTTCTTTCCCCTGAAAAATTATCTGTCCTTGACTCAATTTATACACTCTTCATCACATATACTGGCTTAGGTACAGAAAATCACAGATTTATAAGGGCCCTTAGGTTTCAACTACCATTCCCATTTTAATTTTAATTTTTTATTTCATATTATTATGAGGGTACAAGCAACTATGTCACAATATTTGAATTTTTTAGGTAAAGTCCCTCTTGCATTTTTGTCCTGCATCAAAAAGGTGGGCTATACACTCCTACCTTGTCCCCTTTAAGCACAACAATTCCCCACTCCTCTCCCACTTCTTTTTTCCCCCTCCAGCCAACTTGAATAGAATTAAATTTTTCTCTATGTAGGTGTGTGTTGATCATTTACTGGCTTCATAATAAAATTGAGTATATTGGATATCTGCTTTTTCATTCTTGTCATACTTTACTAAGAAGAATGTGTTTCAACTACATCCAGGTTAATACAAAAGATGTAAAATCACCATCTTATCTTACAGTTGAGTAGTATTGCATGGTATACATATACCACAGTTTGTTAATCCATTCCTAAATTGATGGGCATTTAGGTAATTTCCATATCTAGGCAATTATAAATTTAGCTCTAATAAACAATCTAGGGCAAATTTGTTTAATATAAAAAATGTTGTTTTTTTTTTGTTTTTTTTTTTTTTCTTCTGGGTAGATGCCTAGTAGTGAGATTTCAGGGTCAAATGGGAGGTCTAATTTTAGTTCTTTGTGTATTCTCCATCCTTATTTCCAAAGAGGCTATATTAGTTTGCGTCTTTGTATATGTATCCTACTCTCTCCATATGTGCAACTCTGGGATTCTGTGATGAGGGCTATTTTCACTGGGGTTAAGTGAGATCTCAGAGTGGTTTTGATTTGAGTTTTTCTGATGATTAAGAATGATGAGGTTTTTTTTTTTATTTTTTTTACCCATTCATCTGTCTTCCTCAGAGAAGGTTCTGTTCATTTCTCTTGTACAGTGATAGATGGGATTGTTTGCTCTTTTTTGTTGTTGTTGAATATTTTGAGTTCTCTATAGATCATAATTATCAAGCTTTTTTCAGAATAGTAAAATGAAAATATATTTTCCCATTCTGAAGATTTCTATTTGCTTTCATTGTTGTGCACTTAGCTGTACAAAAGCTTTTCAGTTTAATTAAGTACCATTTGTTTATTTTTGTTATTGTTGCAATAGCCACTGAAGCCTTCTTAAATGTGGAATGTAAATGTCTTAGCACAATAATGGAGAGGGTGCCTGGAAGGCTATGTTAATCAGTGTGATGAAAATGTGTCGAACGGTCTATGAAACCAGTGTATGGTGCCCCACGATCACATTAATGTACACAGCTATTATTTAATAAAAAAAAAAAAAAAGAGAGAGAGAGAGAGAGAGAGATTTTCCCATGCTTTCTTCCAGGATTTTTATCATTTCATGTCTTAGATTTAAATGTGTTAATAATCTTGAGTCAATTTGTGTAAATGGTGAAAGGTGCAGCTCTAACTTCAATATTTTACACATGGTTATCAGGTTCTCCCCGCACCATTTGAGAAGGGGTTTATTTCAACAGTATATGCTTTTCTTTGGTTTATCAAAGATCAGGTGACTGTATGAGACTAGTTTCATCTTTTTGTTTTTAAATAGGTTTCATATATTTATGTATCTATTTTTTTGTGCCAATACCATGCTTTTTTTATTGTTGTAGACTTCTAATACAACTCAAAGTGTGGTAGAGTGATGCCTCTGGTTTTGTTTTTATTACTAAAAATTGCCTTGGCTATATGAGTTTTTTTTTTTTTTTTTTTTTGAAAGAGCTTCAACCACTTGCCTGGGTAGAGTGCCATGGCCTCACAGCTCACAGTAACCTCCAACTTCTGGGCTTAAGCTATTCTCTTCCCTCAGCGTCCCAAGTAGCTGGGACTACAGGCACCCACGACAATGCCCAGCTAGTTTTTGGTTGTAGTTGTCACTGTTGTTTGGCAGGCCTGGGCTGGATTTGAACCTGCTAGCTCTGGTGTTTGTGGCTGGTGCCTTAGCTGGGCGAGCCTATATGTGGTTTTTTTGTTTGTTTGTTTGTTTGTTTGTTTGTTTGTTTTTATTTCCGGTTCCATACAAAATGAAGAATTATTTTTTCCCAGTATTTCTAAAGAACCCATTGATGCCATTTTTGGGCTTTCTTCCTCCATTTTGGAGCAAACCTGAAAGTCCCTAGTTTTGTTTCTTGGTAAATCACACCCCTCCCCATCTCCCGGAGTGCATCTCCAGCCGTTAAAATTGGCAGAACCCATTCAGCTTTAAACTCCAGTATAGGTACAAGAAATAATCAATCCAGGGACTACACCTTTTTTCCCCCACTCCCCACTACTCACCCCGTACCCACCCCATAAAAACCCTGCATGCCATGTGCATGGGGCTCTCAGTCCCAGCTGCGTCTGGGAGTGCTGGCAGCCTAGGCTTGAGCTTGAATAAAACACCCTTGTGTGATTGCATCGGTGTCTGGCTCTCTTGTGTGGTCATTGGGGACCCTGATCCTTGGGTGTAACATTTGGGTGCTCGTCCGGGATCCCCAAGAACCCAAGAGACTCCACCTGGAGGGCCGGTAAGTGTACGTGTCTTTGTCTTTGTGGTGAGTAGCTTCTCTCTGAGCTGCGCAGGTTCCGGGTTGTGGTTGGAAGGCAGTCTAGGTGGACACATTGGAAGGCCACTGGCCGGAGGTAGCAGAAAATGTTCCCACCTCCCTGGGGGAAGGCTGGGATGTGGAATCCCCAGCCTCCTATAGTGGGGATCACGTGGAATGGATCCCCTTAGGGCTCTTTAGTAGGAGTGGGCTGCACACACAGAAGAGCGCCAGGCCATCCATTCACTTTCAGTTTTGCTTCAAATTAGTCAGCGGCCATATCTGTCTTTGTCTTTGTATTGTGTGTGTTGCGTTGTGTGTTAGCTGGGCAACTCTGATGATGAAACAGACTCAGATGACTCCCCTTTCACTTATCCTTGACCACTTCCAGGACTTCTGGGCTTGATCCCAGAACCTGGGTCTTGTGGTGAAGAGAAATAAACTTGAGATCTTTTGCAGGAATGAATGGCCGACCTTCAACGTCGGATGGCCACCTGAAGGAATTTTTCACCTCTCCTTTATCCTCCACATTAAGGACATTGTCGACAGGCCTAAGATGGGCCATCCCAATCAGGTCCCGTACATTACCACTGGCAGGACCTGGTTGAGAACACCCCTCCATGGCTGAAAAGTATCCTACCACCCCGGTCAGAGAAAACTGAGGCCAGCACAGTGTTTGCCCTGTGGGAAAAACCTAACCCCAAAGGGACTAAATCCTCCGCCCCCTTGTATCCTGTTTTGCAGAACGGGGTGGACCCAGAAGATCTTTTTCCCCTGCTCTATCATCCCTTGAGCCAGGCACGCCCCAGTGTCCAGCCATCCCCAGGAGAGGCTGAAGCGGTGGCAGTGCCACCCATCAGTAGTCCACTGCATACCTGCAGGAGGGCTTTTACAGGATGCATCTGGACAGTCTTGGTGGGCTGTGGCCGATCCTACTGCCTTACCACTCCAGGCAGTGGGGACTCCTGAGGAGGAAACCCTGCACTACTGACCTTTCGCCACTAGTGACCTATACAACTGGAAAATGTAAAACCCTAAGTTCTCAGAAAAACCCACCACCCTTAGTGACCTATTGAATTCTATCCTTTTCACCCCTCGGCCCATTTGGGATGACTGCCAGCAGCTGCTACAGGTCCTCTTTACTACCAAGGAGAGGGACCAAATTTCGACAGAGGCATGGAAGTCCATCCTGGATGACAATAGGCAGCCTACCACAAACCCAGCATTAATTCAGGCCATGTTCTCACTAACACGGCCAGATTGGGATTTCAATATGGCAGAAGGTAAGGTGAGGCTCCAGGTTTACCGCCAGACTCTAATGGGGGAGTCTCCGGAAAGCAGCGAGGAAGCTGACTAATTTGGCCAAAGTAGAAAATTTACAGCAAGAGAAAGATGAGTCCCCTTCCACCTTCCTAGAGTGGATCATGGAGACGTTCCGCACCTACACGCCCATGGATCCAGAGGAAGAGAGCAGTAAGGCAGCTGTTATGATGGCTTTTGTTAATCAGTCGGCTCCTGACATTAGGAGAAAAGTTCAGAGAATAGACAGGTTGGCAGTGAAGTCCTTGCAGGACTTGTTTGTGGTGGCTGAATGAGGATACAACAACCGAGAGAGCCTGGAAGAAAAACAGACATGTGCCAGCAACAAGCAGACAAAGGACCTCGCTAAGATCCTGCTTGCCATCATGGTAAGTGGCTCCAAAGAGAAGGAGTGGAGGCTGAAGAAAATGACTGCCAGAGGAGATAGGGAGCTTCCCCGGGGGGATCGACTTCAGCTACGGAGAGATCAGTGTGCATACTGCAGGGAGACTGGCCACTGGGCCAGAGAATGTCCAAAAAAAGATGGGACAATGAGGACCTCCCTCAAAACCGAGTCCACATTCTAGAACTTGGGGAACTCAGTGACTAGAGGGGATGGGGTTTGGATCCCCTTCCTGAGCCCTGGGTAGCCCTCAAAGTGGAGGAGGCACCAATAGACGTCTTAGTCAATACAGGTGCACAACAATCAGTCCTAATTGAAAGTAGATGCCAGTTAGCCTCCACGAAATCCTGGGTGCAGGGTGCCACTGTAATGAAAGAATACTTGTGGACCACCTGGAGAACAGTGGACATAGGGGCAGGCCGAGTGTCACACGCATTTATGGTCATCCCAGACTGTCCTTACCCCTTACTTGGTAGAGACCTCCTTAGCAAAATCGGACCACAAATTTCTTTCAAACAAGGAATGTCTCAGGTTACAGACAGACAGGGACATCCAGCCCATGTCCTAACCCTGCGCCTAGAGGATGAGTATCGACTCCATCAGCAACCTCTGCAACTGAGCCAAGCAAATATCTCTAAGTGGCTAAAATCCTACCCATGATCCTGGGGGGGAATTGGACTGGCAAAACACTGACCCCCAATCATAGTCGAGTTCAAGCTTGAAGCTGAACTGGTGCAGGTAAGGCAGTACCCCATGACCCCTGAAGCCAGAAACAGAATTTTGCCACACATTCAGTGGTTACTAGATGCCAAGATCCTGATCCCTTGCCAGTCCCCACGATATACCCCCTTGCTACCAGTCAAAAAGCCCCTCACTAATGATTACTCACCAGTCCAAGACCTACAGGAGGTCAACAAGTGAGTAAAGAACATTCACCCAACTGTACCAAACCCCTATAACCTCCTAAGCTCACTGGTCCCGTCCCAGACCTGGTATATGGCATTAGATTTAAAGGGTGGCTTCTTCAGCTTGTCTCTGGTGCCCCAGAGCCAGACCCTGTTCACCTTCAAGTGGAGTGATCCGGAAAGAGGTATCAGTGGATAGCTAACGTGGATCTGCTTGCCGCAAGGGATCAATAACTCTCCAACTATCTTTAATGAGGCCTTGCATGAAGATACGGGTGATTTCAGCAGACAACACTCCAACCTGACCCTCCTCAAGTATGTAGATGACGTCCTAGTGGCAGCCATCAATGAACAGGACTGCCATCAAGGTACACGGGACCTGCTCATCACCCTGGGGGACCTGGGATATTGGGCATCAGCGAAGAAGACTCAGATCTGTCATCAAACTAAGTTTCCTGGGATACAGTCTTAAAGATGGTCAGAGGTGGCTCACTGAGGCCAGGAAGAAGACCATGCTCAAGATCCCAACCCCAACCAATCCTAGGCAGGTGCCAGAGTTTCTGGGGTCTGCAGGTTTCTGGCGACTTTGAGTACCAGTACCAGGCTTTGCTGAAATCCTGAAACCCCTCTATAAAGTCACGAGGGAGGGACACCTCTTCAAGTGGACAACAGAAACGGAATTGGCCTTTCAGAGACTTAAAACTTCTATGCTTTCTTTCCCCACTTTGGGGCTCCAAGACATTACAAAACAATTTCATCTTTATGTACACAAACATAAAAAGATAACCAAGGGGGTGCTGACCCAGACTTTGGGGCCCTGGACCCGTCCAGTAGCCTACTTATCAAAAAAACTAAACCTGGTGGTGTCAGGATGGCCCCTCTGCCTCCGCATTGTGGCAGCCAGTTTGCTTCTTGTAAAGGACACAGACAAACTCACCATGGAGCAGGAACTGTTGCTAACCATGCCCCATGCCATCAAAAGAGTCTTGAAACAACCCCCAGACCGGTGGATGAGTAATGCACAACTAACACACCACCAGAGCTTGTTACTAAACCCACCACGAATCCGGTTCTTGCCCAGCACTGCCCTAAACCCCCGCTACTCTCCTGCCCAACCCGGACTTGGAGACACCACTCCACAATTTCCAGGACATCCTAGCCCAGGTTCACAGCATGCACCAAGAACTGACTGACCAACCACTACAGGATGCTGAGGAGAACTGTTTCACAGATGACAGCAGCTTCGTGAAGCATGGATGATGGTACTCGGGGGCAACAGTGGTCTCCGAGGCAAGTACACTTTGGACTGAACCCCTTCCAGTCAGAACCTCCACCCAACAGGCTGAATTAATTGCCCTTACCAAGGCCCTAGTTCTAGGCTCAGGGAAAAAGCTTAATATCTATACTGACAGCGGATACACGTTTGCCACTGCTCAAATCCATGGGACTATCTACCGGCAGAGGGGGTTGCTGACAGTGGAGGGGAGGACCATTAAAAACAAGCAAGAAATACCGGACTTACTAGCCACCATCTGCCTACCAAAGAAGCTAGCCATAATCCATTGCCCAGGGCACCAAAAGCCCACTACCCCAGTGGCAAGGGGCAATCATCAAGTGGACAAAGCTGCCAGAAATGTACCCCTCAGAGCCACACAGGCCCTGGCAGTTACTCTACCAGACACTAAGCCTCCAGTTCTGCCAGAAGAGCCCAGATACACCCCTGAAGACTTGGCATGGATCCACACCATCCCTCAGGCACATAACTCCTCCAAGTACAATGGCTGGTGGCACACAGATGATGGAAAAACCATCCTCTCTGCACAGCTAGGGATAGACATATTGCAGCGCATGCACCAGGCAACCCATATGGGCAGCAGGAAGTTAAGAGATATAATCTGACATGCACAGATTAAGATCAAGAGAATGGATGCCAAAGTGGACCGGATAGTTAACGATTGCAAAGTTTGCCAGCTCACTAATGCCCGAACCAGGCCTACTACCCAAGGCATCCGCACAAAGGGTACCAAGCCTGGTTCATATTGGGAATTGGGCTTCATGGAAATTAAGCCTGGTCGGTTTGGGTACAAATATCTCTTAGTCTTTGTAGACACCTTCTCAGGATGGGTAGAAGCTTTCCCCACAAAATATGAAACTGCTCAAACCGTGGTGAAAAAACTGCTAGAAGACATTCTTCCCAGGTATGGACTACCAGCTATAATTGGCTCAGACAATGGTCCAGCCTTTATATCTCAGGTAACTCAGGGAGTAGCCACAGCACTGGGAACAACCTGGAAATTACATTGTGCCTACAGGCCCCAGAGCTCATGATAGGTAGAAAGGATGAATAGAACTTTAAAGGAAACCTTAACCAAATTAACCCTAGAGTCTGGTGGAGACTAGGTGGCTCTCCTTCCCTTTGCCTTATATAGGGTCAGAAATTCCCCCTACACCCTAGGCCTCTTCCCCTATGAAATTCTCTATGGGAGACCACCTCGTATTATTCGAAACAACCACATAGATCTTTTAACAGAGGCAAATAATGAGGATTTTCTTCTTTCCCTCCGCTGTTAGCAGTAGGTTCAGAAAGAGAATTGGAACCGCCTGAGTGCCACTTATGCAGAAGGCCCGATCCCAAACCCTCACAAGTTCCAGCCAGGGGACTGGGTCTATGTCATGAGACACCAACGGGAAACTCTTGAACCATGGTAGAAAGGGCCTTACACCGCGATCCTGACCACCCCCACTGTACTCAAGGTCCACGGCATTGCTGTGTGAGTCCATCACACCCACGTCTGGTTGGCAGACCCATTTGCCATCAAGGAGGACTACACCCCATAATGGAAGCTTGAGAAAGACCCTGCCAACCCACTCAAGCTCCAAATTCAAGCACCCAACACAGTTGCCTTGATGATGGTCCTGGCACTTTTTTTTAACTGTATGTAACTCTTGCTCAAGTGCACGCCAAGTCCCTAGCAGCCCATACCAGCCTTTAAATGTTACCTGGAAGATCCCAGGAGGAGCCAAGGGAGGAATTATTAACCCCACCTGGGGTCCATCATCTTGCCGACCAATGGGGGTGCTGGGTTATCCAAATCAACCTTGTGACCCTGTACTCATCAGGTTCACAGCAGCAGGGAAACAGGCAACAGAATGGGAAAGGGGCAAGACCTGGGAAATTAGCCTGTATGAAAGAGTCCGCTGGTGGCCCCTCACAGACCACGAGGGCAAGTTCACCCTAAAGGCTATCTATACTGCCCCTGACTCAGCCCTTGATTCAGCCACCCCTCTAGCTGTCAGCCCAAACCCTGTTTTTCAACCGTGTCCACCAGCTTTGGTTACTCTACCCCCTGCACCCTCCTTTCCTAGTTCCCTTCTCAACTCCTCACCAATTAACTACACCGGGCCCCCAGATCCTATTTGGGACCTCCTATTTGGTACTTAATCCATAACAACCAGAACTGACTGCTGCATGCTGGCTCTGTCTTGATGTGAAGCCCCTTTACTATGAGGGCATAGTCCTCCAAGATAGTTTCACTCCTTGTGAGGACACAGCTTGCCGCTGACATCAGCATGGCTTCCCCCTCCTTATCCTCCAATCTGTCTCAGGAAAGGGAACTTGCGTGGGACGGGTACCCACCTCCCACAGGAACCTGTGTAACAGTACCTACCAGTGGAACATAACTAGATATTTACTGCCCCCCAAAGATGCACGGTGGGCTTGTTCCATGGGCGTGGCCCCATGCATACACTCAGGAGTCTTAAATGTGACCAAAGACTACTGTGTCCTTGTGCAACTGATACCTAGACTAATTTACCATAAACTAGAGACGACTTTCCAGAGATTTGAAAACACAGACCTTTATTTCAAACGGGAGCCTGTGAAGGCTCTCACCATCTCCGCCCTGTTAGGACTGGGATTAGCAGGAGTAGGCACTGGAATCTCAGTTGTAGTCCTCCAAGATAAAAACTATGGGGCAGTATGAGTGGCTATCGATCTAGATATAGAAATAATAGAAAAATCCATCACTCTACTTCAGGAATCCCTCACTTCCCTCTCTGAGATAGTGCTCCAGTACTGAAGGGAGCTTGACTTGCTGTTTTTGCAGCAAGGAGGATTGTGCGCTGCTCTAGGTGAAGAATGCAGTTTTAAAGCTGACCATTCTGGGGTAGTTATAGAATCCATGACCCCAGTATGGGAAGGACTACAGAAACACAGACAAGAAAGAGAGCAAGCCCAGAAATGGTATGAGGCTATGTTTAATTGGTCCCCATGGCTTACCATCCTTATTTCTACCATAGCTGGACCCCTAATCCTGCTCTCACTAACCTTAACAGTAAGACCATGTGTAATTAATAGACTTATAAATTTTATAAAGGAATGAGTTGAGGCAGTGCAACTCATGTTCCTCAGAGCCCAGCATCAGCCCTTAAGCTCCCCTGATGATCTCAAGCTCACCACTGAGGTCCCATGATTGGGTCCTCTTAGTTACAAGGAGAAGGGAGGAATGAAGAACCCAGTGATGACATTTTTGGGCTCTCATCCTTCCTTTTAGAGCAAACCTGAAAGTCCCTAGTTTCATTTCTTGGTAAACCACACCTCTCCCCATCTCCAGAAGTTCATCTCCCCACCCCCCACCCCACCCCCGGCCGTTAAAATTGGTGGAACCCAATAAGCTTTAAACTCCAGTATAGGTACAAGAAATAACCAATCCAGGGACTACACCTTGTTTTCCCCACCCCTCACCACATATCCACCCCATAAAAACCCCGCGCACCCCAAGCATGGGCTCTTGGTCCCAGCTGCATCTGGCAGTGCTTGAATTAAATACCCTCTTGTGA
Organism: Loris lydekkerianus; assembly: GCA_963574355.1. NCBI lineage: Eukaryota > Metazoa > Chordata > Mammalia > Primates > Lorisidae > Loris > Loris lydekkerianus. The sequence continues at coordinate 7,655 of CAUYPK010083350.1, read as the reverse complement.
TTGCATCAGTGTCAGCTCTCTCGTGTGGTCATTGGGGTCCCTGATCCTTGGGTATAACACTTCAAAGTATGATGTTGGTATTTTAATGGGGATTGCATTAAATCTGTAGACTGCTTTGAATATTATAGACATTTTAACAATGTTGATTCTTCTTAGCTAAGAGCATGGCATGTTCTTCCATTTGTTAATGTCTAATCTATTCTTTTTCTTAGCATTTAATAATTCTCTTTGTAGAGATACTTCACTTTTTTGTTAGATATATTCTTAGGTATTTAATTTTCTATGAAGTTACTGTGAAGGGAATTTTATCTTTGATTAGCTTCTTGACTTGGCATATATATATGACTACTTATTTGTGAACCTTGATTTTATTCCCTGAGATGTTCCCGTATTTCCTGATCACTTAAAGGAGTCTTGTGGTTGAATCTTTGGGGTTCTCTAAGTATAAGATCATATCATTGGCAGAAGAGAAAATAGACTTGTAAAAAATGTATAAAATAAGCTATGTGCACTGAAAAAACAACAAATGATCCTATTTGATATTGCAAAAGTATAAGAACCGAAAAAGTCTTAAAATGATAAAAATAATTATGGTGAAACTTAGCCAAGGATGCTAAAGACTTGTACACTGAAAACTACAAAATCTGCCTGAAAGATATTAAAGAATAACTGAATAAATGGAAAGAATTTGTGTCTATGGATTGGAAGACTTTATATTGTCAAGATGTCAATACTACATAAAAAGATCCATATTAATTAATTCAGTCCCTATCAAGACCCCAATTTTTTTTTTAAAGAAATAGAAAAGTCCACCCCCAAATTCATATGGAATTTCATGGGACTCTAAATAGCCAAAACAATTTTGAAAAATAACTGCAAAATTGGAGGACTCACACTTCCCTATTTCAAAATTTACTACAAAGCTATAGTAATCAAACAATGCTGCACTGGTGTATGATTAGGCATATAGATCAGTGGACTATAGTTGAGAATCAAAAATAAACCTAGTTATTCTCAATAAGGCTGCCAAAACCTTTCAATGAGAAAGTACAATTTATTAAACACTTCCTCCTGAGAAAATTACAGAGCCACATGTAAAAGAATGAACTTGGTCCCCTACCATACACCAAATACAAAAATTAACTTATAACAGATTCAAATCCTAAATACAAGAGCTAAAACTATGTAACGTTTAAAAGAAAGCATGCAGGTTTATTTTCATAAATGTGGGTTTGGTAATGCCTCCTTAGATATGACCTAAAAAGCAAAAATACATAAGTTGGATCTATGTGTTTATGATTTAATAAAAAATAAATTAAATAAATTAAAAACTTTTGTACCTCAAAGGACACTAGCAAGAGAATTAAAAGGCAACTTGAAGAATGTAAGATAATATTTGTAAATAATAAATCTGATAAGGGTCTAGCATTCAGTTCCCAGCCCTGGGAAAGTATAATCTTAAAATTCAATAAATAGTATACCTGATTAAAATATGAGAAGGATTTGAACAGACTTTTTTTCAAAGAAGATATATAAATAGTCAATGAACACATGAAAAGGTGCTTAGCATCACTAATCATTAGGGAAACATTAGGAACATAAGGAAAACATTATGGTGGTTTCTCAAAAAAATGAAACATCAAACTATCATATGGTCTATCTAAGTATATATCTAAAGGAATGGAAACAAGAACTTGAACAAGTATTTGTACACCCATGTTTATAGCAGCATTATCCATAACAGCCAAAATGTGGAAGCAATTCACGTGTGAATCAATAAATGAATAAAGTGATATATGCATACAATTAAATATTAATCAACCTTTAAAAGGAAAGGAAATTCTGACAATGCTACAATATGGATGAAGGTTGAAGACATTATACTTAGTGAAATAAGCCAGTCACAAAGGGGCAAATATTGTGTGATTCCACTTACATGCTAAAAAATTTGAAAACCAATGCTTATCATGAGAAGATATGCATTATATGTCATTTCAAAATTTAAATTGTCAGAACTGTAAATGCCTTTGGACACATTCAAATTTTTACAGTGCAATGTTAATTAAATGAGATAATGCATGTAAAGTACCTTTCACAAGTTCTTGTACATTGGGAGATACTTAGGAAATTTTTAGAAAATGTAAGAATGATAAATTATTTACTTTCTTTGTTGTATGCCTTTCCTCTAACAAATCTCAAGTTAGTTGAATCAGGGAAAGAAAGGGGCTATTCCACATGAATTGCTTTCACATTTTTATGGGATATTCCAAAATATACAAAATATGTGTTCTTTTTAAGGTTGAAAATATTTAATCTCAAGTTGTGGTCAATTAATAGAATCAGAATACATTTTATGGTTTATGTATTGATTCATTTATTATTTCAATAAGGAGATATTTATGGAGCACTCAATATACATTGGTGCTGTATAAATTTCTCATAATACAAGGCAGACAGTCTTGCCTTCAAGTAGATCTTCCCATTTGAAGGAAACAGTCAAGAAAGAATATGATAACTGAATAGTATAATATGTACTGAATTAAGATTAAATACAGGTAATATATGAGCCCAGAAAGGACATGCTAACCTTAACTTTGCAGAGACTATGACTAAACTGAGATCAGAAGGACAGGTAAAATTAGCTAGGTAGGAGGGGAGAGCATGATGGTGGATGGGACGGACATGCAACACACCTCTGCAAAGTCATCAGGTGAGGGAGGAAGAGGGGTCTGAACCCTTTCCCCATGTAGATTATTGCTATGGACAGACACCTGGGGACACGCAGTGAATTGGCAAATTGCTATATATGAAGTGTAATTTAAAACCATGAACTCTGTTGTAGAGATTTTCCCTACTTGGCCATGTTGGCTGGCGGGCCCCTCCGCCACAGAGGACAGCAGCCTGCAATTCCTAGCAAAACCCAATTGACAAAAAATTTTTCCTGACCTGAGTGTGGCACCCAAAAGGGGAGCCAGTCAGAACCACAAGGAGTTAAGCAACCTGATAGAAAATTGAAGGGAAGGGATCCTGCCTGGGAAACAGACATTTTGAATTATCCAAAATGGCAGACAACTTCTCCCAGAACAACAGGAGTGATTAAATAGACTGGACCACTCCTGGTGGGGAATATTGGATTGGGCTGGCAGTTCAGGCTGTGCGGTGAACTGGTGGGTGGCTGGACTCAAAAGTCGAGTTTCAAAAGTGAGACTCTGAGACACAAAAACTGAGGATAAGGTCTCCCTGTGCTGCAGCCGTGGGGCTGGCAGCAGCTGCGAGGGCCAGCAGCAACTGCGGAGGCTTGCGGTGGCCACAGGGAGCCAGCTGCGGGAGTCAGCAGCAGCTAAAGCCGGCAGTAGCCAGCACCCTCCCACACAGCCGATTGCAGTCGCCAGTTTGCAGGAGAATGTGGGAGCAGAGTGGAAAGATTTGTGAAGCATTGACTCTTGCACTGAGTTGGGAGGTCGGATAGAAGTGCTGTCAGGAACAGAGAAGCTGAGGTTACACAACAATTAGGTAATAAACTTTTAATCAAAATGGTGACCGGCCAGGTAGGGTGGTCACCATGGTAACAGTATAAACTGTGAATCAGGTATAAACCTGGGAACCACTCAAGCACTACCTGGTGTCCAGATAGTATATTGCATTATAAATATATTCCTATGAAAGTCAATGCCTACATCATACATATAGATGTATATTTCTAAATATATATAAGAATAATACTTTTGTGGTTGCAGTCTTTTTTTTTTTTTTTCCTTTCCTCACTATTTTCTTGCAGGAGCTATTGTTAATTTTTATTATATATTTCATATATATACTTTCTATTTTTATTTTTTCCATTTTTAATTTTTTCTTTCTTCTTTCTTAACATTATTATGACCACCACTTTTTTTTTTCTTCCTTCTCTCTTCCTCTTCTTCCCTCCTTATGGTTTCTGAGAGTTTTTACACCAGATTTTCAGAGGTTTTTGCTTTGTTTATTCGTTTTGTCTGTATAGTTTTTACCATTGTTTTTCCAATTATTTTATGATTATCATTATTTTTATTGTAGTTGTTTTTTGTTGTTGTTGTTGTCATTGTCTGTATGTCTCTGTGTTTCTTATTGTGCATCTATGGGCTTGTGTGTCTGGTAGCCTTTTTATCTGTTTATTTGCTCATTTGGTATCAATAAGTTTGGTTTTTTAACCTGCAATTCTGAGCCCATAGCACTCCCCTCCAGTCTCACTCTGAGGTCTGGAGGCCAGTCACCCAGGAGTCCAGATTCTTGGGTGATTGCTTGAGGGGCGTGGACAGGGCCTGGACTGCAACTGGTCAGTGCTGATTCTGCGGCATGGGAGTGAGGTGACAACAGTTGGCTGAGAGGGAATCATGCTGGAATGGCAGTGCCTTGTGATGCAGAGCAGCAGCCGTTTTTGGCAACAATCAGGCCCACCTCTGGATATCCCGAAGTCACACCCCCTGTCTCCCTGGGCAACCAGAGGAGGCTGGGCATTTTCTCAGATGGCAGCCACCACTGGACAGACCTGGGACTGAAACACAGGGTCTGTGAGTAAAGGGTTTGTCTGAGACAGTATTGGCCTTGGTAGAGCATGGGGACTAGAAAACACATGTGCAGAGCCATGAAATTCCCAGGGTGAAGCTGACCCAGAGGACTGCTTTAATGACCCTAAGATGCACCTGGCCCTCAGAATAACATCAGCCTATAGACAAAGGAAGGCAGAAGGCTAGAGCTGACAGCTAACCGTGCTGCAAATACAAACCTGCAAGAGTAAAGACAGGGATGGAGGCACAGGTTCTGGGAACTCAAATCAGCTCCTCTTCTACAGAGGAATTTTGCAGGGACAGAAACAAACTCCCACAAAGTTGTTCTGTTCTGCCAGTAACATCAATCAGAGGCGGGGCTGGAACTGAGTGAACACACCCCAGCCTCCATAAAGTGCCCGAGGTTGTCAGGCCTCACCACCCCCTGCTGGACAGAGGTAGAGAGCAGTGGCCTGGCTGAGTAGATACAGATTTCTTTGTGATTCAGGCAGGTGAAAACCTCTGGAGTATCTGCTCACTGGAGACAACTGGGTCACAGCCCTGTGAGGCTATTAGTGACTGGGTGTGACAGAGGTGGAAGTGGGGAAGGAGGAATAAGCCTTCCCAGACTAATCTATTTGCTGTGTGGGTCTGCCTGACTTCACAGAGCACTGGAGCAAGTCTTATTTGAGCTGTCACCAGACCCCTGCGAACCAGTTGCCAGAGACCTTTAAAACTCTCCCACCAGAGACAGGTGCTGACTGAGACAATTGATTTAGACCTTTTGAACTGAGCCAATTGCCTAAGGACTATTCAAGAGGTGCCCTGTGTGGCTGTAGGAAGGTTTGATTTTCCTTTTCCAATTGTTGCCTGTGAGGGGTGGTGTGACTTAATTGCTGGTATTTCTCCACAGCTGAGACTTCAACCCAGAGTAACTATTTCACTAGGGATTGAACAGACACCAGCTGAGATCAAGAAATAACCACTTAGCCCCACTACAACAAATAGGTCCCCAGTTTTCAGGCCATAACACTGTATGGCTCCTCAACAAAGCTCCAGGGGAAAAGTCATACAGTATATAGTAATCATGGGGTGGAGTCAGTGGAAAAACTCTGGTAACATGAATAACAAGAGTAGATGAACCCCCCCCCAAATAAAGATATGGCAGATGTAACTGAGGATCCCATTCATAAACAGCTAGCCGAGATTTCAGAAATCGAATTCAGAATTTGGATTGCAAACAAGATCAGTAAAATAGAGCAAAATTTGAAATTAGAAATTCAAGGAACAATTCAAAAGTAGGAAATAGAAATTTGAGGAGAAATTCAAAAGTTGTCTCAACAATTTGATGAATTTAAAGACAAAACCACCAAAGACTTTGATGCACTGAAGCAAGAATTTGCAGCCCTCAAGATCTGAAAAATACAGTAGAATCCCTCACTAACCAAGAGGAGCAGGCAGAAGAAAGAATTTCTGACATTGAAGACAAAGCTTTTGAATGCTCCCAAACTCTCAAAAAGGAAGAGAAATGGAGGGCAAAAACAGATCATTCTCTCAGAGAGCTATGGGATAATTCGAAGAATGCTAATATCTGCCTCATTGGAATCCCTGAAACTAATGAAGTGGCATTGTAAGGCACAGAGGCCCTTCTTCATGAAATTATGAAACAGAATTTTCCAGACATGCCAAGAAATTCTGAAATTCAGATAGCAGACAGTGTCAGAACCCCAGCATGACTCATTCCCAGTAAGACATCCCCCAGGCACATCATAACTTCACTAGTATTAATATGAAGGAAAAAATTCTGAAAGCAGCCAGACGCAAGAAATCCATTCCCTACAAAGGGAAGAATATTAGATTGACTGAAGAACTCTCTGATGAAACTTTTCAAGCAAGAAGAGGGTGGTCATTGACTTTTAATCTCCTAAGACAAAATAACTTTTAACCCCAGATCCTGTATCCAGCTAAACTGAGTTTCATTTATGATGGAGAAAGTAAATACGTTAATGACATTCATACGTTGAAGAAATTTGCTATAACCAAACCAGCTCTTCAGGATATTTTCAGACCTATCTTCCATAATGACCAGCCCAATCATCTACCACAAAAGTAAACTCACTCAGAAACTTTTGATCAAACTCTAAATTGCAAAATGGCAAAACAATAGAAAATGTCCACTGGACTTTCAAAAAACTCGATACCCAAAATTTTACCAGACTTGTCAATATTCTCCATTAACATGAACGGCTTAAACTGTCCTCTAAAGAGGCACAGATTAGCTAACTGCATACAAAAACTCAGGCCAGATATTGGCTGCATAAAAGAGTCTCATCTTAACTTAAAAGACAAATACAGACTCAGGGTAAAAGGATGTTCATCCATATTTCAGGCAAATGGTAATCAGAAAAAAGCAGGCATTTCAATTCTATTTGCAGACACAATAGGCTTGAAACCAACAAAAGTAAAGAAGGGTAAGAATGGTCACTTGATATTTTCTAAGGGTAATACTCGATATGATGAGATTTCAATTATGAATATTTATGCACCCAACCAGAATATGCCTCAATTTATAAGAGAAACTCTAAAAGACATGAGCAACTTAATTTCACCCAGATCCATAAGTGTCAGAGATTTCAACACTCCTCTGCCAGTGTTGGATAGAACCTCTGAGATAGAAGCTGAGAAAATAAATTTTAGATTTAAATCTAACCATCCAACATTTGGATTTAGCAGACATCTACAGAACATTGCATCTCAACAAAACTGAATACACATATTTCTCATCAGCCCATGGAACATACTACAAAATTGATCACATCTTAGGTCAAAAATCTAACCTCAATAAATTTAAAGGAATAGAAATGATTCCTTGAATCCTCTCAGACCACCATGAAATAAAAGTTGAACCAAGTAACAACAGAAATCTCCATACTCACACAAAAACATGGAAGTTAAATAACCTTATGCTGAATGATAGCTGGGTCAGAGATGAGATTAAGAAAAAAAATCACCAAATTTTTGGAACAAAATGTCAATGAACACAGAAATTATCAGAACCTCTGTGATACCACAAAGATAGTCCTAAGAGGGAAATTTATAGGACTGCAAGCCTTCCTCAAGAGAACGGAAAGAGAG
>CAUYPK010083349.1:0-58212 GCA_963574355.1 Loris lydekkerianus | reverse complement strand
GGCTTCATCGTTTCACTGAGGTGTTCTTTCCATGTTTTGCTGGTATCTACCCTCATTGCTTGAACTCATTGATCGATGTTCCTCAGCAGCAGCTCTTCGCGTACTGGCTTGTCCCGCTCTGTCTCTTCTTCTGTCCTTCTGCGGCATGTCAGACAAGGATAGACATCTCACCATGTCCTGTGTGTTTCTTACATTGTGTTCCCCGTTTATTTCTCTCCCTCTCTCACTGGATATTTTCCACTGACCTGTTTTATAGCTCACTGATCTCTTTACCTGCAGGGTACAGCCTGTTGTTTAGTTTGGTGACCTACCAAAGTCTTGATTCCATTGTGTTTTTCCATTTGATTCTTTATCAGTTCCAATTCTCTGGTTGAACATCCCTACTCTTTTATCTTATTTTTTTTTATATTTGCAGTTTTTGGCCGGGGCTGGGTTTGAACCTGCCACCTCCGGCATATGGGACTGGTGCTCTACTCTTTTGAGCCACACCGCTGCCCACCTTTTATCTCTTTAGTCTATCAGCTCTCAGTGCTAATATTCTTTACATTATCAGATCTTAAGTTGCATTGCATGTGACTGTGGGCCCGACTGCTCCTAGCTGTCATCACATGCACGGCTAGACTGTGCAGTGGTGAGTGTTTCAACCAGCAGGCCTCAAGGAGAGAGAAGGCTGCCCACACTCACACACAGGATGAACTGGTGAAAATGTCAGTGTCAGTGGCTCTGAGAGGACATGGGCTCAGAAGGGTGGGCTTCTGAATGTGAAGCAGAGTAGTGTTAGGAATTCTTAGCCTGAGGTGTGGACTAGTACCAGTCTGTGGCGTGGTAAGGGCCAGGCTGTACAGCAGGAGGTGGTCTGTGGACAGGCAAGGGAAGCTTCATCTGTGGTGACAGCTGCTCCCCATCCCTCGCATCACCACCTGAGCTCTGCCTCCTGTCGGATGAGCTTCCAGGTTAGATTTTCCTAGGAGCACAGACTGCACGTTCAGATCCTCTAAGAGGCTCTCCCCGATGGTCTGTGGTGGACATGCAACGTGCTGAGTCTTCTTAAAACTGTTCTTCCAGCCTCCACCTCTGGTCTATGGAAAAATTTGTCCTTGGTGTCAGAAAGTTGGGGACTGCTGTCTTAACCAGTTACTGCCCCTTATTTTTTCTTGTGTGTGTGTGTATGAATGATGACTGTTAAACATGCCTGAACAAGTTCCATAATAGCGCTTTCATTAAGAATCAGATGAAAATTTCAAAGAGGAAGTATTGTGTTGTGACTTATTGGCAGCATTTTCCCCTTGACAATAATGAACAGTAATGCATCTCACAGCCTTTGGCACATTAGATTCTCTGAAACGATGACAGCTATTCTATAGGAATTATGAGCACACTGCTCAAAGAGCAGAGCTGGGAGCAGAGTGGAACTCCATGAGGAGTTAATAAGACAGGGAAAGTCTCCTGTAAGTCTCCCCAGAGCTCACTCTCCTGCAGGACCACCCAGCCCCCAACTTCCCATTTTCTCTGTGCCCTAATCTGCCTCAGTAGGGGACAGTCAGGAACTTACACATGGCAACACAGGCAATTCAGTCCTTCCCTGAAATGATAGTGGGTCCCCCTTTGCCATTCTCAGTCGGAAAGGCAGAGCGGGCTGCTGTCCTCCCCTCCCTTCCTGGATGCAGCCCCCAGCCCATCACCCCACTATCTTCTGACAGGGCCCCCCATAAGTGTTGCTGAGACCCACTGGCTGGGAACAAAATAGGACCAAGTTCAAGTCCCAACCCCAGCCACCTCTCCAGTCAGCACCCCAACCCAGCTGCCATGCTCATGTTCCTCCTTCAGGCCTCTGCCAACTCAAAGGGTCCTCTCCTGCCCTGGCCCTGGCCCAAGGTGACAGCAGCAATGGTGGGGCTGGGGAGGCCAACAGCACAATATCAAGAATTCAGGGAAACTCCAAATGACTTCTGCACCAAGGCAGTACTGGTGTAGAGTCTCGGTGTGGGGACAGCACCGTGAGGGCAGACAGCTCCACCTAGAATCAAAGCCCTGACACCAAAGCAAAGTCAGCTCTTGGGGCCATCAGGGGCCCTGGGAGCCCCAGAGTACTCTGTGCCCCCGGCTAACTGCACTGACAGCTGGTCTTCTTCATCACTCCATGAGCGTTTGATGGGGCGGTGCTCAGTCTGGGATTGATGTGGGAAGAGCTGGTGTTGTGGGGAGTTCGCTACTCTTTTTGCATCCTTGATAGGTCCTGAGAGTTTCTGCACGGTGGCTTATGTCCCTCCCACTAAACCGCTGCTCAGGGCTCCTGCTGCAGTAGAGAAAGGTCCTTGTCCCATGGTCCAGTGGGTTCTCAGAATGGCTGTTAGAACAGTATTGGTTGATGCATGTACATTGGTTTGTCACGTGGTCACTGGGTTTCCTGGTTTACCCAATCCAGGTCTCTCTCATTCTGTGGTCAGCAGAGGTGTCGAGTGTGTCCTGGGGTTGGGACTGGTATTGGAATCATCCAGAGTCACAGCGCTGCTCAACAGGCTTCAGTGATTCAGTAGAAACCACAGACTTGGCAGTGTACAGGGAGGGCTGCTGTGTCCTCAGTTCTATGTATTCCATGCCTCTTTAAATCTATTAAGAGTTAGAACATCCACTTTTCATATTCCGTACTACAAACTTTTTCCCACGCAATTTTCAAATGCCCATTACATGCAGTAAAATATGTAGATCTTAAATGTTTTACTTTCAAGATAGAGAGCGTTCTGGCCCTCAGAAAAGTTCCCTGCACCCCTTTCTGTCGGTTTCTCCAGGTCTAATAAGTTCATGTGTCTGTCTGCATCACCGTGGGTAGTCCCTGTAAACGTGTGTGGCCTTCCTCATCGGGCGTCTGCACTCAGAATGTTGTGAGGTTCATCCCCAACTTTGCACATGTCAGTAGCTTGGTTTGGTCATTGTTTTTTAGTAGCATCTTCATGCTATGAATGTGGAAACACTCATATACTCTCCTGTAGGTGTGCATTTGGGTTATTTCTGATTGTTGCCTGCTGGGAGTAAGGCCGCCTAAGCAGGAAGTACGTGTGGGCGTGTATTTACATTTCTCTTCAGTAAATACCTAGGCCTGGGGGCGCAGGTCAAGGGGCAGTTGTATGCTTTCTGTTATACTTTGCAAGCTGCTCTAAATGACAAAGTAACAAAAAGCATCTCTTTCTCTTTGCAAAGCCAGGTGATTTGTGGTAGAATCTTATTTATAATTTTCTCTCCAGAGACGTGAAAATATGAATGAGCGAGGAGATGTTTGGTTGTCTTTGAATGAATTCTAAGCTGTGATGATGACATTACTTTTCCCTCACAGGTACATGCTCCATAACAGTAGGCAGTGTCCATGGTCCCTAGTGCTTCCATGGTGCACGTGTCTGTGAGTGTATCTACATCCAGAGAAGGATCGGAGAGCTGCTTTTACCCATTATCAGGCTGAAGAGTAGAAGGTGACTTGTGCCCTCAAACCCTCCCTGGTTACAGCGCACCCAGTCTCCCTGAGCAAGCCTGACCTCCCTGCTTGCTGTCAGCGTGGTGGTGCATGTGTGTGTGCACGCTTCTGAGCCTGGGCCAGGCTGGCTTGCTGTGTGCCTCGGACGTGCTCCTCTGCACTGCTTTGGGGCTCATCTCAGCACATCTTGGACTCTCACACTGGGAGGTCTTTGGTGCCCATCTCAGTACATCTTGGACTCTCACACTGGGAGGTATCTGGGGCCCATCTCAGCACGTCTTGGGCTCTCACACTGGGAGGTCTCTGGGGCCCATCTCAGCACGTCTTGGGCTCTCACACTGGGAGGTTTCTGGGGCCCATCTCAGCACGTCTTGGGCACTCACACTGGGAGGTCTTTGGGGCCCATCTCAGCACGTCTTGGGCACTCACACTGGGCGGTCTTTGGGGCCCATCTCAGCACGTCTTGGGCTTTCACACTGGAAGCTTCCTGCTTACCACGTAGTTGCTATTCCACATATGCTGGGAAGCACAGGCCCTTTCCGGGCATCTGGGAGGGCCCTGCAGGCTGGTGGAGTGTGCACTGGCTTAGGTCTGGACCTGGGCTCCCGGGGCTGGGGTGGTACGAGGCTTCCTTGCCTCTCTCAACACAAGAAGTGCCCACTCGTCTTCAGCGCCTGCTATAAATGCATTTGGCTCTGTTTCCTTTTGTCCCCTTCCTAAGTTACTGACCCACATCCAGAGGAAATCATTTTTACACACAGGAGTGATTTTCTGCTTCAGGTACTGGGTTCCTGCAGCTTCTCCCCACCCCTCCCCACTGGTTTCCTGAGAAGTACTTGGTGGCTCTCAGATTCCCTGAAAGGGCAGGTTTGGGAAAGTGCTGGTTAACAAAGAGGAACTGGAGCTGAGTCTGGTCGTTAGAGGAATCATGGTGCTGGAAGTTTGCTTGGTTAGAAGATGGGATGTTCGTAATAAGGTGGGTTGTTAACTGGAAAGTGCCTGAAATAAATTTATAGTGTTCATTTGCTTCGGATGGACCTGAAATTTCCCTTACAAGGTGAAATATGCATTTATAAATCATATGCCCAGAATATTAATGTTGTTTCGATCTGTATTCTCAAAAGGAAAAGACAGATTGGGGCTGCCGGCACCTGGGCGTGTCTCCTTCCTGCCCTTTGTGTCTACCCTCATTTCTCCTTCTCTCCCTCTTTCTCTGTCAGTGACGGTATTTACGAGGAAATTGCTGAACTATTCAAGGTAGGGACCTTGCCTGTCTTTGCTGCTGTTGCTGAGCAGCTTCTGGTGTTATCGGGCCTCTATCCTAATTAGTGGTTTCTGGTCTTTGCCACATCAAAGCCCAAAGCTTTCTAGGGCGTGCAGAGTGGGCCTGGAGGCTAACCAAGCGCCTGCCTGATTACCAGTTTCCTTAAAAATGAGGTAGAGTCTTAAAACCTGGAGAACTCTTGGTCTTGTTATAACTCTCAGAGCCATTTGCTATCTTTCTACCTGTCTTGTGCGTCCTGCACCTGCTGTCATGGCCGAAACTTGTGAAGTGAGGAGTCAGGACATACTTTTTTGGAGGGGAGGTGGGGGATGTACTTTTTACTTTTAGTGACTCTTGAGAAGAGCTGTATTTTCTCTGTCTTTCAGTATGAAACATAAATCTTGCCATTGGATATTACCTAAAAATATTACCATTCTCCAAAGTTTATTTGCCCAAACAAATTATTTTTATTATTTATTCTTTCTCTCTGATACAAGTTTGAGAAGATTTCCTTGTTCCCTTTCCCTCCTTCTGACTGGCTGGAGACATAAGAGAGAGAACACTAGGGTCACAAAAAAAATCTATGAGTTATTTTTTACAGAAAGGATCAAATGCCCTTAAAAAAATTGCAACTAGGTACTGACACCCAAAAATCTCCTCAGGGTGCCATCTAAAACTAAAAAGAACACAGACTCCCCTACCTCACCCCCAGCCCCGTGTGGGAGTGCTGGTCACGTCTCTGTGACAAGGCAGAACTGAGGGATTTTTTTTCTCTGCTTTCCTGCTCTGGCCCAGCCAGGCAGATCTTTCTCTATCTTGAGCACCTGTGTCACCATGGTTCTAGCTGCACTTCAGCTCATGAGCCTGCCTTTGGGGTCCCACAGCAACTCAGCACTTCTGGTATCTTTGTCTTCAGGATGATTAGCTTAGTGTGGCATCCTGTGCCTCACCACACCCTGGGCAGACTGGAAGGGCAGAAGGATGGAAGCTGTCTTTTCTGGCTCAGCGCGGTGTGTCTGGACTGTGTTCCTGCCACGTGGCCTTTGCTAGGTACAGTGGATGGAACGTGGGAGATGCCTGCTATTGGCAAAGAACTTTAAGTCCAACAGGGAAAATAGATGTTCTCCCTTTCATTCATTCAGCACATTTGCTGGGATTACACCGCCTTCAGCCTTTGAGAGCAAGTCCACCTACATCTCCTGCCACTGTGGAGTGGGGTGTCTGGGGGGAGATGGGCAGGGAGAGGGTCATGCTGAGGCTGCAGTCCATGAAGGCGGGTAATGTGATCTTTTGACCAGAAGCCACACAGAATTACTGTTGCATCCCCTAATGAAACATGGCCTGTCCCCAGAGAAGGCTCTGTGGCTGCCTGTTGGTTGAGTGCCTTCTGTGTGTTTAGGACCCTGCTGAACCAGAGCATAGGCTTCCTTGTCCTGGGACAGCAGCCGTTTCCTCTCCAGGAGCCTTAGCCTGGTGTACCAGTGGGACTGCCCACCCTCTTCAGGCCCTCCTAGGGTGTGCAGAGAGACGGGGCCTCAAGGGAGTTACTGGTCTGGTAGAGGCAGAGCAGCCTCCCCCAAGGTTGGGGATGTTGGTTGGGGGTGCAGACGGGCCAGGGCACGCCAGGACTCCAGTGGGTGGCAGCAGGAGCTGGCTGAAGGGTTGAGTGCACTGGGGGGTGGTTTTGATAATGGAGCAGATATTAAATGGGGCTGGATCACCCTTCCCTTGACAAATGCATCAGATAGTGTCTCTTTTTGTATGCATAGCATTTTCAAAGTTTATTTGTCTTAGCTATTTTGACTAATATGCCCAGAGTTAACAGTTAAAATTTGATTGTTCATCTTCCTATTTTGAAGACCCCATGTGAAAGTCCAGGAGCCTGAGCCCTTCTCAGCCTTTATTTAGCTGAGTCTCCTGGGGCCAAGATAACAGTTGTTGGCAGATGAGGAAGAGTTTTAATCTTCTTTCAAGTTTTGTAGGACAAACACGGCGGTCCCCTTATTCACCGGTTGCAGTTGGGGTTCAGGATCAGAGGTGATTTGAAGGGTCATAGCGAGAAGAACAGTGTGACTGACTGGTGAGGCACACAGCCCAGGGATCCTGCTTTCTGAAACAGGTTAGCCTTTCTGTGAAATCATTTTAATGGGAAACTCATCAAGGATCTGCCATTTTGCCAACAACAAAAATGCCATGACAGAGCAACCCTCAGAGGGGAATGGGAAGCACAGGAGGTTGGGTGCCATCATGTGGCGAGAGGATGAGGGGATCACAGGAGGAAGTCTCTGGTTTCAAGGGGGGTGTTGAACCTGCTCTGTTCTGCAATGCTGATTTCAAGTGCTGAAGGTGGGGAATGGCTCCCAGCCTCCCTGTGTGGCAAGCCTGGGGCTGGCAGGAGACAGCACTGGGTCCCTCTGCTCTGACCCTCCAGCTTGTCAAGCAGAGTGGCTGCTGAGGTTGCATCGACAACGTCTGAGGTTCTTCATCTGTTTCTACTAATCACTGGCCTTTATTGCCTCCTGTTTATAAGCTGTGCAGACCAGATTCTGAATGTTGCCCCATTTCACAGAGCAGACTTCACTCTTCGTAGAGGGTCTTTGACACACAGACAGAGCTGGCTGTGGCCATCCTCCTGGGCTGCGGGAGAAAGGACTTCCTCAAGAGAGGACAGCAAAATACAACAGTGACCAGTGTCAGAAAAGATGCCCCCTACCCCCTGCTTGCTCACCAAGGCAGTCACACTGGTCATTTGTATCACAGGGGTCTCCCTATTTATATTTCAAAGATTTGTAACAAATTTCTTTGACACTGTGTTCACGTACTCGGGGAGCAGTGGAGCTGGTGCTTGTCTTGTGTGTGCGCTTCCCTTTCTGTCGCGCTCCCTGGCAGTCTGTTTCTTGCTGTTTATTTCCCTAGACCTTTTGTTTCGAGGCAGAGCAGCCACCAGAGGGGTTGAGGGCTGAGCAGGTTCTGCTGGAGCTCTGTCTGAGGACAGTGACTCTATTGTACTTGGGTCCAAGTGTGAAAATGTCATTTTCATGATTTCAGAGAACAGCTGTTTTAAATGTCAAATTTCATTCCCTGTCTAGTATTTTGTAAAGGACAAGTTGAATATCGATAAAGGAAAGCGGCTTCGTAGTCCTGGTGGTGCTGAGGGTTAGCGTGTGGGGTTCCACCCAGCCAGGCTCCCCGCAGCCTGCACTGCTGCCCAGATGCTCTCTAGGTCTCTGTCGGGGGAGGGCGGTGCCAGCTGCCAGAGGCTGGTGCTCCCAGGCTTTCTGGAGCACCAAGTGAGGGGTGATTCACAGCTGCTGCCCAGGCCACTTGGTCCTGTCTGTCAGTCATCCCTAGGGGCTCAGCCCTGAGTCAGCTCCCCTTGCTCTTCCTGGGATCCAGAAGCACAGAGCACTGGTGAGGTGTCCTTCCTCTGCAGGAGCCTGAGTGGTTTCTTCTGACCCTCCCTAAACCTCACCCTTTTCCCCTCAGGGGTTCCTTCCTCAAAGGCCCTGTGTTGTGTTCCCTCCGTAGCCCTGGGGACCCCAGACCACTTCATGGGAGGCTGGCTCTGGTTTCTACCTGCTACACTGCAGGCCTCTGCACCAGCCCAGACTCCCCTCTGCAACCATCTTTCCCTTTCCTCTCCCTTTCCTTCTTTCTTTTCCTGTAATTCAAAGAAAGATTCTTTTGTCCCTTCTGCCATCGCACTGTTTGATTTCCAAGTGCCTCCTGGCCCAGCACCCTCTCCCTGTGGACAGTCCACTGAGGCGCTCCTCTCAGCTGTCTTTAGATTCACCGCTTCTGAGTGGACTTCGTCCTAAGATGGGACAGCTTTAGATTGACAATGCATGTGAATAATCATTTGAAGCCACCAACCTTACATAATGTGACACACTTGCTTGGGGACCTTGGCTTGGGATTGGAACCCAGACCCTTGATCCCTGTTTGCTGTGAGTCAGGCTTCTTTCTCCTGAATCCGGGCTCTGGTCACAGCCGCCCTGTCTGTGACCCTGGTGTGCAGAATGCCGCTTGTGAGCCATCCTCCTCCACGTTTGTCCTCATCCACTCAGTTACCAGGTCCTACTGACTCTTCTTCCCTGTCCTGTCCCTCCCCACTCCTCCCTCTGTTGGTCCTCACACATAGGACCTGCTTTCTTCCCATTTCTGCCCGTTAGATTTTTCTGTTTCTGACTCTTTAAACCTTTAGTCCATTTGGAAGATTGCTGGCAGCACTTGACCTTGGCGTGACGCGTGATTCTTTCTTCATCTTGTTCTATTTGCTCCCTCTTTTCTCCATTGCACTTGCCGGCTCTAACATGCTGTACAGTTGTATTTATTTCGTTTGATGTCTCTCCCTGCTAGACTGTGAGCTCTAGGAGGGCTGGAATTGCATGTGTTGGATACCAGATGACTCTCTGGTCCTGGGCAGGGCCTGCAGGGCCACCTGCACTCAGCAGAGCACACACCAGCTCACTGCGCACGGCTGAGCCTCTGCACACAGCCCGTGGTAGGGGTTGTGCTTATTGACTCCTTTGTAATCGGGCCCCCCCTTTCTCCTCACATGTTTCTGATTGAACCTCCATACTAGAGGAACAGGTTCTGCTCAGCCCCCTGCCCTCCTTTGCTCTCTCCGTGATGGAGAGCCGGCTGCGCCTGGAGCTTCACTGCTGTGTGCAGTGGAGCCTGCTGCCTCCACGCTGAGGCCAGGACACCTGGCCATGGGGAGCCAGGACCTAGGAGCATGGCCACGTCTCCTCCGCTCTGCGGTTTCCTGAGTTTCTCCCCCTTTTTCTTTTTCTTTCATTTTTCAAGAGTCCAGGCACACCCTGCTCTCTCTAGGCTCACCCTCTCTGTGGTGTCCCCTGGCTCCCTGCCTGTCCTACGCTCTCTGGCCCACGCCCTCCTCCCATTCTCTGCCTCAGCCTCGTTGCTTTGCTCAGGAGTTGCCTGGTTGCACCATGGCCTTGTTCACCCTTCTTGGTCTCTGCACAGAGGATGCTCCCAAGTTATTGATAATCAAATGTATGGGTGTGAGTGTGTGAGGGAGTGCATTCCTGCTGAGACATCTTGGTCAAGGCAGGACACTCTCCAGCTTCTGGTTCTGTTCTCCTGTCCTTGGCATTGATGTCTCTATTTGGCCTCTGTGTCAGCAGTGTTGAGCAGGAGACTGCAGCTGTGAACGTTGCCGGCAGTGATTTTAAATGGGTTCAGGCTCTTTTTAGGACGAACTTCCAGCAATGGGGTAGAGCGGGGAACTGCTAATATCAGAAGGGGGCATTTGCTAAGCCCTTCACCAGAACGGGAAGAGAGTAGCTGCCGGTGTGAGTGTGAGCCCCTCTCTGGTGCTGCACTATGGCCTCTGCTTCCTCATAGGCTGACCAGTGACCCTGTTCTGGTCACTGGTCATTCCATCAGCTGTGGCGTTGCCTTCTCACTTTTGAGATGGGTGTAAACAGCAGGGAAATACTGTGGAGTGCATGGTGTTCTTTGTGCGCAAGGATGACTGGACTTTCTGAAGGAGGTGCTCCCTGTCCTCGACCAGTCCTTAACCGCAACCTGACTTCACAGCCTCGGCTGAGTCCTAGTCATTATTCCCACTGTGCGCTGAACCTATTGCTTCTTCCTGCAGTAGGATAGTTAGTAGGTTGATGTATCTTACTTTTAAAAAAGGGCTGATATCATGAACTATGTTTTTGAGCAGATACTTTCTACACTTTGTATTGAGGAGTCTCTGTTCAGATTCAGATACCGAAGAGGAAGCATGGTCCTGGAGGTCTCCACTATCGCCATGTTAATAACTCTCTGTGCTCTGTATGAGGATTAGATTTGCCTGAGATTTACAGGGACAAAAACTAAGAGTGTGTAAATTAAGTTGAAGTTTTTTGACTCACATCAAGATCATCCAGAAGTCAGAGAGCTATCAAGTTCTCTGGACTAAGGGGCCCTGGCTCCTGTGTCTGCTTTGTTGTGCAGACTCTGTTCTTGTGGTTGCCTCAGTGTCCAAGTCAGCTGCTTGAGGTCCAGACATTGCATGTGCCTTTCACCTTGCAGGAACAAAGAAGTTGGGAAGAGGACTCTGCTCTTTTTCTTTAAGGACGTTCCCTAAAAGTTATCCTCATCACTTTCACTGGGAGACTAGGAACTGTCTTGGTGGTCCTGTATCCAAATGAAAAATGGGGATTCTGTTATTCAGGAAAAGAGTGGAATGGATACTGGGGAAAACTAGCAGTCTATGTTATAGGCATCATCCTGGCTGATGCTAAACCCTTCCTTTTCTTCCTGAGCAGAGCTAAAATCTTGCCACCATTCCATGAAGAGAGTGAGTTTCCTTTAGGGTTTTCTTCAATCCTGTTGAACTGGTTCTGAGTGTAAGGTGTCTTGGGATAAGAACATGGGAATGAATCTTCTCAGTGCTGTGTAGCTGGGACATGGAGGTAGAATACTTGGGTGACCAGTGGCACTTCCAATCCAGGCTCTAATGCTGTGGCTTCAGAAGGGAGGAGCCGGGCCAAGAGAAACACACCGCAGTTGGCCCTGTCACACCAAGACTCGCTACTTTTGCTGCTGAGGGGACCTTTCTCTTACATTTTTTTCTGATGTGAGTTATATATTGTCTGTAGACATTTTATATTCTGCAAATTTGGGAAAATTACCTTAAGTTTTAACTCGTTATTAGTACTTCTAAGAATTCTTATGGAAAGAGGTTGCTATGAGGCTGGCAGTCTGTTTCGAGATTAGACGCATAAATGTTGGACTCTCAGATGAACACAACACAGATACTTGAGAAAATACTAGGGCACCCGAGCAGTGCCTGGAGGGTTCTCTTGTTGTAAGAGGATTTCCTCGGGGAGCAGGCCTGGCGCCTGGTGCAGTGCAGTGGCAGGTGCTCCCCTGCAGGCCGTGATCAGCTGCTGGCACCCAGTTTACAATGAGGGAAATGGCACCTTTGCCTCAGGGGGTTGTTGCAAACCCTAAATGGCATTATGTATGTAAAATGCTCTTGTTAAATGTTAGTTATTACTGCTCCTATCCATGCCTTTTATATATAAAAACTGTTAATCTTTTTCATTCATATTTGGTTATGTTTCCCTAACTGTCAAAAAATAAAATTGAGGTCTGGCTTATGCTACTTATGTGAAATTCAGAAGACCCATTGGGGACAAGGGGGAGGAGCCCCTGCTTCTGTCCTGGCCTTTTCTTTTTTATTTTTGAGTTTTTATTGAAGGGCTTATTGTATGTCTGATGGTGTTGGTCCTCCCTTCCTGGTTGCATTGTTACTACATACATATTCCTGGTTCTGGGACTTAGTATGCTATCAAAAACTTGAAAAAAATGGTAGAACTTACAAAGGAAATGATTTTAGATACCGTATATACTCGAGTATAAGCCGAGTTTTTTTGGCACAAAATTTGTGCCGAGTTTGGGTTTTTCGGCACAAATTTTGTGCCGAAAAACTCGGCTTATACTCAAGTATATACGGTATACTGTTTGTTATTCCAATTCTTTTTAATATATGCATGGTTTATAATTTATCCATGTGATTTGCTGCCAAACTCCTGGTCTAGTATTACCATTGCCAAATTATGGCCTGATCGCTATTTTAGTCCCTTTGTATTGGTATAAAGGAATATCTCAGGGTCATTTAGCTCACAGGTCTGCGGGCTGTGTGGGAAGCGTGGGCACAGTGCTAACTAACATCTGCTTCTGTTGAGGGCTCTAAGGCACTGGGGAGCTGGTGTGTGCAAGATTGCAAGGCAAGAGAGGAAGGGAGGAAACGGGAGGGAGGCAGATTGAGGAGGGGGCAGACAGACACTGCCATCGGCCCAGGGGCTGGGACAGTGCCCTGGTGACTTGGTCATGTGTCTCTCCCCGGGTGTCCTGTGCATCAGGTAGCCAGGTAGTGGGACCTTCTGATTTATGGTCAAGGGAAGTCGCATGGCCACGGTTCGGGTCACTGGGGAGGGGCCCGCACCTGAGCGTGAATACTGGGAGGTGTGGCTTATTAGAAGCCACCAAATTTTAAAATGTTATCATGAACTTATGGATTTAAACATGTTTGTGTTTTAATTCATCGCAATTTTTATTGTTATTGAAGCTCAACTGGCCCTTCCTTCCCACCAGGAGCCTTGGTGGCTTGGCCGAGTCCCTTGACACACACTTGTCTCTCACGAGCCTACAGGATGGCCCAGAGTCAGCTGGTGATTTCTCATGCCAGAACTGGAAAAAAGGCATTTTCCCCAGTATGTTTTTATTTCCTCTAGTGGAAAATTTGTACCCTATGACCACAGTACTCACTGCTACTGTATAGGCCGTTTTTGCTGGGCTTTTTCCGAGGATACAGATGGAATTTATTTGCTCTTTTCTCCAGTCGGTATTTGTTTATATTCACCCCCCAATATTTACTAATTCCTCTGTGTCTTAGACTTTTCATCTTAATTCTTTTGCCTCTTTGTCTGAAGCTCATTCTTTGCAATTTCCTTTTCTAGATTACCTTTTTTGGGTACAGGGGATTTACTTTTTGAATTTTTGCCATATTTTACTCTTACTCTAGAAAGATATTTTGACTAGATATGGGGTCACTTGATATTTATTTTCTCTTAATGCATCATGCTATAATTGCCATGTTTTGGCTTCAAATATTGCTTCTGAAGACTCAGGCTCCGGTCTGACTACTCCTCTGTTAGGCCTGTCTTTTCGTGTCTGCTTTGGGGCACGTCTTTACTCAGAGCTTGCAGAGGCATTAGTCTGCACCCGGCATACGTTGTGCCTTACTCACCGTGCTGCTAAAATGTAGGCACTGGGGTCCTTGGCAGGTTCTGATGATTTCACAGGCCTCACTTTTCCTGTAGGGCTTGTGGGCCATCCCTGCAAATGATGCTGGGCCTTCTCACCTTATTCTTCCAATTGTTCCTTTTGTATAGTCAGTCCATGGTATATTCCATCAGTTTATCTCTAAGTCATGGTCTAATTGATTTCTTTGGATGTATCTCCCAGTTCACTAATACTTCAACTATATCTAATCTGTTGTGAAGCCTTCCATTGTGATTTTAAGTTATTTTTTCCTTACAAATTCTGTATAGGGTTTTTTTTTGTTTGTTTGTTTGTTTGTTTTTTAAGATGGGGCTTCACTCTGTCAGCTCTGCCAGAGTGCAGTGGCTTCATCACAGCTCATAGCAACCTCAAACTCCTGAGTCTCTGGGACTACAGGCGCCCGCCACAATACCCGTCTATTTTTAGAGATAGGGTCTCGCTCTTGCTCAGGCTGGTCTAAGACTACTGAGCTCAAGCAATCCACCAGCCTCGGCCTCCCAGAGTGCTGTGATTACTGGCTTTAAATGTGCTGGTCCTTATCCCATATTTCCAATTTTCTTTTCTTAAAATGTACTAAACAAAGTTACTTTGTCTCATGTCTGGTTGTGCAGCATGTGAAGTCTGCGTGTCTGATGCAGCTGATGTCTTTATCGGCTTTCTGTCTCCTAATGTCCTTTTTACATTCTGACAGTATTTAGGCTTGTTCTGTGAGTTTCTGTGGTGCCTAGGCAGTTTGGCTGTAGGCTGTGTCATGGTTGCCCATCTCTTCCTCCCCACTTGTTACCGGGTCCGCACAGGCTCAGAGAATGCCTGATGCAGCCCTGTGGGGCAGATTCACTTTGGGCCCACATTCTGCCCTGAGCATCACCCTGCCCCAGGTTGCTCGTGGCTGCATCCCCTGTTCCCGTTCACAGGGCTGGGCAGCTGCTTGTCAGGGGGACCTGGACCCCCACTTTAACATATGGTCTGAACAGGCTATACTTTTATGTTTTGTTTTTGTTTTTGTTTTTTTTGTAAACAGTCTCACTATGTTACCCTCAGTAGAGTGCCATAGTGTCACAGCTCCCAGCAACCTCAAACTTTTGGGCTCAAGCGATTCTCTTGTCTCAGCCTCCCAAGTAGCTGGGATTACAGGTGCCCGCCACCACGCCTGGCTATTTTTCTCTTGCATTTGTCATTGTTGCTTTGCTGGCCCAGGCCGAGTTCAAGCCTGCCAGCCTCAGTGTATGTGGCTGGTGCCGTAACCACTGTGCTACAGGCGCTGAGCCACTTTTGTGTTTTTTAAAATTGAAGTGAGGTTTTACTATGTTGCCCATGCTGGCCTTGAACTCCTGGTAGCTAGGACCAAAGGCCACTATGCCCGGCTGAGCTTTACTTTTAAACCAGCTCACTTTTCAGAGGAGGGCTCCCTCCTTGTCTGCCCCTCAGCTTCAGGCGTTTTCAGCTGTTAGTGTGAGAGGAGCCCAGTGCCTAACCTCACCGCACTGGTGGGGATCCTGCCTGTGGTCTTTCTGTTGCTGCAGATGCGATTCCTTTGCTTGTTTCTTCAAGGTCCTAATCTTAAAATTGAGAGGAATGATAAATATTTTTGAGAACATGAACTTCACTGAATCATAGAATCTGAAACAGGAAATGTAGCTGAGCACCTTGTGCCAAATGCAGTCACTTCCAGTGGTGAGTCAATGTGCACAGTGGGTGGGTGGGATTGAGTCTGCCCAAGTATCAAAGGCAGTTGTGGAAGACTATAGGTCAGCAAGCCTTGTTTTAGTGTGAAGCAGAAGATTTTTTGTGTAAGGTCTTGCTGCTACTTCATAGATACAGAAAGTCCCAGTAGAGAAGAAGTAGTTAAGTAAAGATGAACATTGAAGGGATTCATTTAAATGTAGAACTTTCTGGGGGAAGTGAGTCACAGTGTACACAGCCTCCCCTCCAGCTATTGATTTACAAGATAGTCAGGGAACAGTGTCACAGGAAGGTGAGAGGCCGGATGAGCAGCTCTCCCAGTTCCCTGAGAAAAGTGCCGAGCTTCCTGAGTCATCTGCAGTGTTGCTGACTGGGCAGGGGAGAGGACAGCAGCGACCCTGCTGCAACGTGTCTGGCTCTGCTCTCTGGTCTGTTTCCCTCACTGACGCTGGGCAGAGCAGCTCAGTAAAATTTGATAGATCATCAGGCCAGTTGGTAGGAGCTTTGCATAAAGTTAAGTTTGGGACAAAGCATTAGCCAGTTAAGTAGGGTGCTGATGTGACTATGGACGTTGGGCCTGGCAGGCAGCACTGGATGGGCCTCACAGGCCTCTGGCTTAGTCCCCACATGTGTGTCATGAGAACGGCGCCCAGAGTGGTGCAGGCTCGTCACTGGTCTAGGCAGAGCAGGGACCAGGCGTCGTCACGTGCAGTTGGGTGGCCTTCACTGCACACCACTGCAGCCTGCGTAATTCCAGCCAGCACTGTAGAGAAGACTTTCACTTTAATAATCAGTTCAAGAAAAGTCTTGAGAATCCACAGGTATGGGAGATTGACAGACTTTGGCTCCAGCATCCAGAGAGGCTATGTGGTCACAGGCCACTTACTTGATTGTAGGAGAGGGTGGTGTATGATGACACGTTATTCTTTCGGTTTATTGTGATGAGCTCCTACTGTGACTTAAAGCATTTTCTTATTCTCAGTAGTAAATATACCTCTTTCCTCTTGAGTTGTCATTTGAACATCTGCCTTTCACATTGTGCCTTACAGATATAATTCTATGTTTTTCAATAGTCCTAATTTTTCGCTGTGTTTTTGAAGTGCCGTAAAGAAAACGTGACCCTAAAACTGAACAGTAATTCCTAAACTTGGCACTTACTTTCCACTCTGTGACAGCATGGCATGTTTAAAGCATCTCGATGGCTTTTCACTGGCCCAATCACAAAGTTTAAACTCTTCAACTGGGAGGAAAGTTTACTTTTGATCTGACCCTGCTGTCTACTCCACCCTCACCTCCCTTCTTCCCCAGACTCCAGCCCAACCTTCAGCATTCTGAGCCCTCAACCTTTCCTCCAGGAGGAGACTGGGGGACCAGCAGGGAGTGGGAGCCCATGTGGACTCCCAGCTGTGCAGTGGCTGGTGTACTTGGCTGGGGAGACACAGATGGGGCCTGCAGCGTGCCACAGCACTGTGCCAACATGACTTTTCTAGTCTCAATGACTGTACTTTTGTAGGATATAGCATTAGGGGCTCTGGGTGAAGGCTGCCTATTCCAGTTTTGCAATGTTTCTGAATGTCTAAGATGATTCCAAAGTGAAAAGTGAAAAAGAAAAGAGGGCAGTGACACGAATGTTTATCTTTGTGCCCAGAGTAGTACCTGGCCTGTAACACAGTCTTCCTGTGCTTTCCAAGGCCAGGCTGTACGCTATGTGGAATATGGTGCTTGGAGAGGGGGGTAAGAGCAGTGGACTGGGACTCGAGAATCATGGAGTCCAGTCACCGTGCACCCCGGATGTCATCTTGTTTAATGACTCCACACTGTGTGTGTATGGAAGCCTTCAGAGACGTTCTCTGCCTGCATGTGTCGTTGGAGCCCTCTGCAGTTGGCGCTGTCCACGCATTAGATCTTGGAAGTGATATGGGATCTTCCTGTCTCCAGTGTGACATAATCCCATTAGTTATTTAAAACGGTGTGGCAGGCTGTCCTATTCCCAGAACCTGTGAATGTCACCTTATGTGGCAAAAGATGTGGTTGAGGTTCTTGAGAGGAAGTATGCATCCCAGATCACTTGAGGGGGCCCTGAGCACAGCCACATGTCTCTGTAAACGAGAAGCAGGGAGCCTGGCCGGGATGCAGAGAAGGCTGAGTGAAGGCACAGGCAGAGGTGGGAGTTTGTGCACAGGTGGAAACTCCGAAGCGCCTGTGGCCACCAGCCACAAAGGAGGGAACTGCACTTGGAGCCTCCATGGGGAGTGTGCAGGGCTGACATATTGATTTTGGATAAACTGGAGAATGTAGTTTTTAGGAACAAGGACTTTATCTTATGTAACTACAGTCCATTTATCAGCACTAGGAAATGCAGCATCGATTGACTCCTGAGTCTCACTGCTTCGAAGGCAGTCTGCGGCCACACGCTGCTATTCTCGATGGCTCTGCTCCCATCTGGGGACCAGCCCAGGACCACACACGGCTTTCTATTGGCTGCTGTCTTCCTCCACCTTACTTGTTCCTCCTGATCTGGGCATTTTTGAAGCGTGTAAGCCAGTTCCATTCCTATCCTCAGCTTGCATTTTCCTCTCATTTTCTCCCGACAGTGACAGGTGGGGGTGGGGGTGGGGTGGGGCCACAGAAGCGGTGCTGGCCTCTTGCTGGTCAGCTGCCATCACTGTGCCATCGTTGGTGAGGGTGACTGTGACCTCTTGACTGGGGTCATGCCCGCCACCTTTCTCTACTGTGTAGTTGTCACTCTCGCCCTTGTGAAGAGTACGTAATTTGTGGGGACACTCTTGACACCCCACTCCTGCTTCTTGGCTCCTCAGCTGTCACTGTGGTGGCTGCTAAATGCTGTTCTAGTTGTGCCTCTTTCTCCCACACTTGTTAGTTGGCATTCTTCTACAGGAAGGAACCTTCGCTCACCCCACTCACTCTTCCCTTTCTACTCTGTCTGTGGGCTTCCGTCAGTTTATTTTGACACCCAGCTGTCCTGGGTTTGGCTGGAGGTCACCCTGCAAGCTCACTCTTTCATGTGTATTTACATGTTCCCTTCGTTTTTTAGTACTTCCCTGCTTTCTGGCACAAGAACACGTACCGGCCTCACACTGTCCTCCCCCTCATCTGAGCCCGGTGCCGGACGCGTCTCCCAGGAGCCCTGGAGAGTGGACTCAAGGCTCCAGGTGCATGTGCCATCCCCGCCACCCGCTCAGTTCTCATCCCTGCAGTGCACTGATGGTACTTCCAGGGTCACCGTCCCGCTCCATCAGAGGAGCAAACCCTCTGCCCCGAGTTTGGTAGCTGCATGGTCATTCTGTGTCTGTGGGCTGAGGGATGTGCTCGGCCGCCTCCCTGCCACCCTCGCACTGTCACCGTCCATCCTCCCTGAGGCTCGTTTGCCTCTTTTGGATTCTGTTTAGAGCTCCTGCATCCTCGTGTATGTTTCACTTTATTCCTTGAGTATGTAAAATATTAACGTGCTTGTGAAGTCAGCATTTGACAAGGGGTAGTGCCCGCCACCTGAAAGCTGCGCTCAGAGTGCGCCAGCTCCCCACCCTCTGGCTGGTGGTTTTCAGGTCTGTGTTTTCTCCCTTCTTCTTTAATAAGAAGAGACACGTGTGTTTCCCGTTTCCTGGTCTTGCTTACATGGAAGACAGCACACCACACAGGTTCCTTTGCACTTTGCTCCTCCCCCTGTGTGGGGCGTAGCATCTCCTGGACATCCCGGTCCGGTTGGGGACCTTTCTCCTGACCCAGAGATGGGCAGCTGCAGTGTG
Source organism: Loris lydekkerianus (assembly GCA_963574355.1). Classification (NCBI taxonomy): domain Eukaryota; kingdom Metazoa; phylum Chordata; class Mammalia; order Primates; family Lorisidae; genus Loris; species Loris lydekkerianus. The sequence continues at coordinate 39,224 of CAUYPK010083349.1, read as the reverse complement.
TGGGCCTACTCAGCTCAGTTAGTCACACTGGTTGGGTCAGGGACTGTTGTGTTTTTTGTTTTTGAGGGGGTATCCTCAAGGTGTGTTTGTAGTATCACGAGGTCAAAAAAATGCACATGGAGGCTCGGTGCCCGTATCAAAGTGGGTAAGGTGCCAGCCACATGCACCGAGGCTGGTGGCTTTGAACTCGGCCTGGGCCAGCTACAAAAAAACAATGACAACTGCAACAAAAAATAGCTGGGCTTTGTGGTGGGCGCCTCTGGTCCCAGCTACTCGGAAGGCTGAGGCAGGAGAATAGCTTGGGCCCAGGGGTTGAAGGTTGCTGTGAGCTGTGACGCTATGATTAAAAAAAAAAATGCACATGTAGTTTTGTTTTTTAGTTTTTTTTTTCTTTTTTTGCTGTTGTCACGTTCCCTTCCCTACATTGGGACTGTGTCACATTACACACCCGCTGGGCAGCACCTGAGGGCACCTGGTGCCAGGGCCGCTTTTAGGCGTGTGCCCTATGTGCCGTCAGTTAGGTGAGACCTGCCCCTTGTAGTGGCTTTAATTTGTGTTATTTTCATTGTAAGTGAAGTTGAATATTCTGCAGACTTTTAATTTCATGGTTGCAGCTACTGTTCCCATCACCTGTGGTTGTGCAGCCCCTTCCCGGCATACTAGCAGTGTCACCCTGGCAGCAAGTCAGGGACCACCAAGGTCCACTTTCTCCTGGGATGGTCCGGGGTCCCCTCACATGTGCTGTCGGGTCTCCTTCACAGTTCTCATCTCGTCAGGGCCCCCTGTCCACCCAGAGGGCCTGCATTCTGTGAGCCTCTCTACCTGGGGTTGCGCATGGGTTCTGTGTGGGCCTTGTGTTCTGTGTGACTCTTACTTCAGTGGGGGTAGGCATCTCCCTGCCGTGATCTCTGTCCCCAATCCCTCCCGCCCCCTAAGCCAGTGCACGTGGTGGCCTGGCTGGCATGTGTGAGCCAGATGTTGAGCTTTTGTGCCCGTGTGAGCTGCGAGGGATCAGTGCCCTGCCATGCTCATGCGCCTGTTGTCACTGCTTCCCTAGAAGGGAGTGAAAAGGGCCAGCGGATATGGTGTTATTCCTGACTGTCCAATAGCAGCCCTTCTTCCCTGCGGCATTTAAACTTTAAAACACAAAGGCAGGCGAGGTCAGCAGCAAATTGCGGGGAGGCTCAGAAGGGAGACCTCTGCACCTTCAGCTCACCCTGTACATCCACAGCAGAAGCCTTCATCTCAAGTAGTGTGACCACCTTAGTGTCATGTGGCTTCTGGATGCCTCACCTGGCTGAGTTCTGCTAGCTCCAGACTCAGCGTGTGCACCTCAACCTGCAGCCCAGAGCATGGAAGGAGAGCCGAGGACCCTATTGGGCAGGCGGGGTGCTTTATCCCTAAGTAGTCAAGTCCCTGCCAAGTCTCGGCTGTCACTCCCTTGTAGAACTTCCTCCTTCTGGACAGTGCTTTCTACACGTTACCTCATCAATCTCACACACCCTGTGAGCTGGACACTGGCCTTTCTGCTTCCCCCTCAGTTTTACTGTCAAGGAAAGGGGGGGTGTCCAGAGTAGTTAAACAGTTTGCCAAGAGCACAAAGCTGGGGCTTTGTCTCCAGCGTTCACACTATTATATCTTACTTTTCTGCCTGGGCTGCCAGTTAAAGGATTTGCCATGGCATCCGAAGGTACCGCATATACTCGAGTATAAGCCGAGTTTTTTTCCGGCACAAAATTTGTGCCGAAAAACCTGAACTCGACACAAATTTTGTGCCAAAAAAACTCGGCTTTAAAAAAAAACAACAACTCAGCTTATACTCTAGTATATACAATAAATAGTTGCAGTACTAGTTATTGAAATGATTTTGTGCCATTGGTTCTGGGCGAGCTTCTCTGTGTCTAACTTTCCCCTCATGGTGATGAGACAGCTGCTATAGCACCCAACACCCTGTCCTCACAGCTGCTCCATGGAGGGATGACCACAGCCATTCTCTTCTTATGAGGAAAACACTGTTCCAGAAGTCTCTCAGCTGGCTTTCCTAGGGTCTCACTGGTCAGGCTCAATGCCAGGGACTCTGAGCCCAGCCACGTTATATGACGTCTCTAGGAGTCATCTGGGGCCAGAGACCATTGTTGAGAAGGAAACAAAACTCAGAGCCGCGTGTGCCTTCATTAGGCCGAGGGGCAGCCTTTCTTTACCTCTTTCTTCCACCATTTATTCTTTTTTTCTCTTCCTTTATTACAGCCTCCGAAGTCCCGGTGCACACACATTATCACATCTTGAGATTTGGCTTTTCAGGAGCAATGCCAGCACAATAGGTGCTATTTTAGGGACTCCCTTTGTCATTCTATACGCCCAGCAGAAGGGCCATAAATCCCCCAATGCTGAGATGCTCTGCCTGCCACTCCTGTCTCTCAGACCATGGGGCCATTATCTCAGGCATTCTAGTTGTGAAACAAAACCTCAACGTGGTGTGGTGACATTTAATTTAGTGTTTCTCATTTCAAAGCCCTTAAAAATATTAATTAATTCCCATAAAGCCCCAGGAGGCATATTATTATTAACATCAGTGCTGCTTTTCATGCTAGTCCATTAGTGTGTCCTCTCAGTGCAACAAATAAGGGAATGAGACTAAATCATTTTTTCTAACCTCATAGGATAAGACTTTGGTGGAGCAAGGTCAGAAATAATGAGTCTGTAATTTTATCGATGCTTCTGAGTGATCTCAAGATCTGTGGCCTTGTATACGGCTCAGAAGAACAACACTCGTGTTTAGGAGTGCTCTCAGGGGACAGTGAATGGTTTTCAGTGGAGCGGCAACTTCACCAGTCCTAGTCGATAGCTGTGCGGGGGGATAGAACTGGGAAAAGCTGTGTTCTGGCAGGGAGGTAACAAGCGGGGGCATTCGGGAGTAGTGAGCCCTTGACATTTCACTAGAAAACCTCACAGCAATTTGTGGACCCTCCAGCAACCCCAGGTGCTGTGGATCAATGGCCTGGCACTCCAGTGGGGCAGGTGCACAGACGGCATGGTGGCTTGTTCTTATCTGGACGCCTGTCTTTGAGTGGCTGCTTCACCATGTTACACGGGGGATTTCTATAGCATAAGCAGCAAAAAGGCAGCGGGAGAGTGGGCACTCAGAATTAGGGGACCTTGATATCTTGGTTTAGATCCTTTTCCCTCCTTCTGATTGCCTTGTAGTCTGGCAAGTTCTGCATGTGGTCTTTTCTCTCTGACCCCTGCAGCTCAAGTCTTCCTGGCTCTGAGAGGTGCATCCTATGTTCAGTAAAGGGAGGTGGTTTTAATGTGTGTGGAAAGAGGCAGGCTCTGGAGGGGGCGTGGAAGGCCAGCATCAGAGGGCTGTCCTGGTGAGAGTGAACGCAGGTGGCCACACACCCCAGCTGAGCCTCACTCATGTTACTCAGGAAGACTCCGGGAGGTCATGCTTATGAATGCTGTCCAGAAATTTTCACGGGCTGTGCACATCAGTTGTTACTGTTTTTTCCTAAGTGGCAATAGAGGCTGCATTCAGAACAGACTAGGGTGGTTAACTGCTGTACTTACTGGCATTGTGTTAGCAGGAGGTTTTAGGACATTTCTTGGTAAGGGATTATCTGCTGTTTTCTTCTTATTGTTGGATAAAACTGCCAGTGAGTTGAAAGCTATTGCAGATAAATGGATTTGAGAGAGGGGCAGGCTCTGATCCATGCTGCCTCCTGCCCTTACCACTCCTAGCACTGACTCCGAGTTCTCTGGAAGCTCCCCACACTCTGCTGCTCCTGGTCATCACTGTGATGGGGAGGGGAGGCAGCCCCTTACCCCGCTCCTCCAGATCCTTGCAGACTTCACATGCCCCCACGTGCACAGGAAGGAGTCCCCCTTTCCAGCATCTCTTCCTAATGTTTTTTTTTTGTTTTTTTTTTTTTTTTTAAATTTTGGTTGGGAATCAGTATTCCTGGAGTTGTTCAAACAAACAGCTGGGGCAGACCTTTTGCCTGAGACCTGACTGTCCCTGGGGTGCCCCTTGGAGTCAGCTCATGGAGAAGACTTGGAAACCGCAGGATGAGCTGGGTTCCTCTCTAGTGCAACTTCCCTACTGTTGCTCTTGGTGGCAAATAAGAGCACCTTCAGTTCTTTTGAGCTACGGGGAAAGTAATTAATAAATTCAGAACTCTTTTTTAGCACCTGTTAAAATTTTCGAGTCCTGCCTCTCCCTCTGCTATACCCTGCTCCAGCTGCTTAAGGGCGTTTCTGGAAGCTGGAAGAGAGCCAGCCTGCACATCCCGACCTCCTTTCCTAGCACCCTGAGTCTGGGGCTGTGGCCTTGGTGCTGAGTTCCCTGACAACTTCTGCTGACACTGCTTAGCCACAGCTCATTTAAAAGCACTTATATTAAAAATTCATAGGTATTTATGTTAATTTACATAAATTACCCAGATCAAAATATCTACCAGAATGGGATATGGTTTGCTGCTTATATTGGCCAGTAAAGCACCTCTGATTCAGAAAAAACCTAAATTCTGGGTAGGCCAAGGTGTTTTGGCAGTGAGCAGTTTACCTGGCCCTCTGCGGTGCTAGAGGTTTGGTTGGGCTCTGGGGGTGCAGGGCTCTGCAGACAGCCCCACGCCATACTCCTGGGGCCCTCTGTCCCACCCATTTGAAGTTAGAGTGTCTAGCTACCTCTGCTTCAAACTCACTTTCCAGTTTGGAATGTGGTTCCTTGTGTGGCTGAGGCTGGGGGTCCATACAGCCCGTGCAGCCTGAGCCGTGCCATCTGAATCCAGCATTTTCTTCTTTGCCTCCAGACTGTGTTTTCATTCATCACCTACTCTCTTCTGGCTTTATGGGATTCACTGGAGTTTAGGTGTTTAGAACATGAAGACTTAGCGTCCTGGTTCTTTCTTGCCCAGAGTGCAGATAAACAGTTTATCAGTGATGAATCACGAATGTTTCTGTCATTTCCTTTCCTCCTCCTCCTCCATGCTGGGGTATTAGGTCTGAGCCACTGTGCCCAGCCTCTATCATTTTCTTGACTCTTTCTTTTGTAGGCAGTTTCAGGTAGCAAAGCAGGGGTGGTGTGGGTGGTGTGGGGGGGGAGCTGTGCGTCACCACCACCCTGATGCCGCAGCTCGCACACGAGCACCTTGGTCTTGGACTGACAGGCACGTAATCCCTCTTCACTGTCAGGCGGGACTCCGTCAGTTTTGATTTGTTTCTTCACTAATTTTTGTGATCCATATCACTAAAACTCTAATTGTCACTCAGCAACTATTTGCTAATAGCTGTGAGTCTATGGAAGGGATATAAAAATCGTGCCTCGTGCTGAAAGGTACATACCCTGTAACCTGTGTCTGCCCGCACAAAATTGACAGTCTAAACAGAGTTAAGACCGTTGCACATGAATATATCATGAGAGTTAATTCAGAGGGAGGGAAGATTATTTCCCACTAAAGGGGTTCAGGAAGCAGTTTTACAGAAGAGCTGGGTTTGGAACAGGCTCTTGCAGAATTGTGGATTTAACAAGCCAGGGGGTCTCCCATGGGCCAGTAGTGCCCACCTGCTTGGAGCAGATGACACAGGGACCCAGGCTCCCTGAGAGCAGCCCTGTTCTGGTGGAGAACCCTATGTGTGTTGAATTAATGCACATTACCTCATTAATGGAAATGAACTTAAAAATGTCAGCCTTGTGTGTTAGCTTTCTTTGCGGTCTCTTCTGTGGCACTGTTTTGTAGAAGGGAATTCTGGTCATGAGGGAGGAAATACTGGGGGGAGGGGGGGGAGCCACTTTGCTGGGCCTTAGCCCTGTCCCTTTAGAACAGGGCTCCAGAATTGTCCTGCGTAAGAAGAGGGTTGCTACTGCTGGGTTAGTTTATGGCTCTCTAATGGGCTTTGCTTGCTGGTGCAAAAGATTTAGGGGAGCTGGAAGAACTAGAGTATTCACCCCATAGCTGCCTACCTCCCTACACCCACTACCTCCTGAAGCTGACCCTGTTTTCACAGGCTGGACATGCACCACATGTGCATGTCAGCACAGTAGCCCCGTTCCTTATGGTGCCCATCTCCATGTGTTGACCAGTTTGTTACAGTCCCGTGGGTTGTCACCTTACAGAGGTTCTACTGTATGTTTGAATGTCATTGTCCTGAAGCTCCTGTTTGTACATTGATGACTGTTTGACTGATGACTTCTGAAGTAAAGGTGTAGAATATCAGCAGGGATTTTATGTTATTATAAATTGTAGTTTTAATATGTATAACTAGATGAAACAAAATATTATGCACTGTGTACGGAGAGCAGCATAGCAGGAGCGGGGGCTCATTTTCCTCATATCTGAATCTTTCCTGGAGAAGCGGGAGCCCTGTCTGCCGCGGCATCCTATGTCACCCCCAGGCTCCTGCTGCTCTCCCCCGTCAGGTGGCTTGCAGATGCCTACTGCATGCTGTCCAGGTGCGCTCTCTCCTCTGTCCATGGCCTGACCCTCGCAGTGCCCTTTAGGTGATGTCATGGTACTGGCTTCATTTTATATTTTCAAAATAAAGTTTAAAAAGTTTATCAAAGTACATATTACTTTTATTTATTTATTTTTGGCCAGGATGGGGTTTGAACCCACCACTTCTGGCATATGGGTCCGGTCGGCGCCCTACTCCCTGAGCCATAGACACCGCCCCATATTACTTTTAAACAGAAGATAATCACCACCTAGAGGCAAAACCTCTTATCTGCTCTTTCTAATAGATGCACTGTGTTTTAAGTGACACATTTGTGCTGTGCGCCATCCGTCTGTCAGTCTGGGTGGCTTCGTTGACTTCTAGTGTGGCTTCAGTGCTTTCATGCCCACGGCTTACCTCTGTAGGGTGGGATGGTTGTACACTCTCTCCTTCTGTATTGAGAGTTCACCTTCAAATGTTCTTTACAGCAAAACAAAGAGAACAAGGATGAGGCCGAGACTCTTCTGATGAGCCGCATGTGTCTGCCACCCTCCTGGGGGCGCATGACACACCGCCAGGCTTGTCTCCCCACTGGCCTGCCCTCTCTGCTCATACTCTCTTGGCGCTAGCACAGTTTTTAATGAGATAAAATCATGACATGACTGTAACCAGGCTTGGCGAGGAAACCATGTGTGGATGTGCCTTGTGTAGGCTGCTCGCTCTCCGGTTGGGGTCCCCCGGCCTCCCCGTCTTCACTGCCAGCCCTCAAGGAGGTTGGGGCAGTGAGGGAGGCTGCTCATGGGTTTCCTTCTGCAGTGTTTTTGGGCTTTTCTTGCATGTTGGTTTTTGTACGAAAACTTCAGCATCGATGTGTTTAACGGGGATTTTTACTGGGGATGCACTGAGTTTGAGTGTTAACTTGGGGAGAACTGACATCTTGAGGATGTTCACTCATCCCACCCAAGCAGGGGCATCTGCCGCTTTGTTTAAAGCAGCATGTGTATTTTACAGGAGAGATTTGGAAAGATTCCATGTCTGAGTTTTGTACATTTCATGTTAAGCTTATCCTAAACACTTAATCTCTTTGTTGTCTGGTAAGTGGAGTTTCTTTGCTGTGATGCCCTCCATAGTTTGTATGAATGCCACCGATTTTTCTGTGCTAATTTTAGGTTATGCTCCACTGCAGTCCTCATAGCTCTCAGCAGGGGTCCAGGCAGGAGGAGGTGGGTGTGGCTCCCCGCAGGGACAGCATGAGGGGGCAGGAGCCAGCTGCCCTGCCTTCTCCCTGGCCCCTCTGCCACTGCTGCCTCAGCACTGCAGCTTCCTTCCGTTTCCGATGCTGTGTTCACAGTGATTCCACTTTTCTGAGGAACGTTGGATAGCACAGTGGTGGCCGGGTTTGACAGGCTTTACTAATGTATCTCAAAGCAGTTCATAGAAGTTCTCAATACATGTTTGTTGAGTGGCTGAGTCGGTTTTGACCACCACCCTATGACATGGTCATTATCCAGGCTTATGGATGGAGAAACTCCAGGCCCACACAGCTATTAGATGCAAACCCAGAGTAAAGTGGGACACATTGTAGCTGCTCCCTCGGGTACCTAACCAATGTCTTCATTTTTTCCCCTGCAATAGGCCCGGTACAAGCAGAGCCTCGACCCCACCGTGGACGAGGTCAAGAAGCTGTGCACGTCCCTACGCCGTAATGCCAAGGAGGAGCGGGTCCTCTTCCACTACAATGGCCATGGCGTGCCCCGGCCCACAGCCAACGGAGAGGTCTGGGTCTTCAACAAGGTGTGTCCCACAGTCCCTTTCGTGGGAGGTCTGGGTCTTCAAGAAGGGGCCCTCATTGTCCCTTCTGTTCCTGCCGGACATCCTGTTGTGGCAGGTGGCCGCAGGCACTGGCCTACTGAGCTGCTGGCATTGGTTCCGTGTTGTTGACCCAAGTGCAGCTGGTGACAGGGATCCGGGCTGGGATCTGGTGGGAAGTTTTGAATTACTTCAGTGAGAAAAGTTGAATGATAATCAGACAAAGGAGTTGTCTGTGTTGTGAAATTTGTTACTGAAATGACTGTCTGGAAATACAGCGTGTGTGCTTTATCCTTCCTGCTGTGAGAGTCGCCTTTCTCTGAGGAAGGACCTGCTAGTGTCTGCCTGCTAATATGAACAACCCAGAGTTTCTCAGCTTATCAGTCTTCCCTGAAGAGTCAGTGCTGGTCTTAGAACATGAGCCTTGTGTGTTCTGAGGGGCCAGTTTCAGGCCATCCTCAGGCAGGTTCCTGACTGCCCCTCGCAGTGCTTGGGCCAAAGACCAGATGAAAGAGAGGGGCGGCCAAGAGCCACCTGTGGTTCATCCCCATCCCCAGTCCCAGTTGCCAGCCGGGGATGTGGGTCCCGCCAGAGCAGCGGCTGCATGTCTCTGTCCCCACATGCTGCAAGGCAGTTGTTGGGGGTGAGTGGTGGCTTGGGATCCATTGATGCAAGTCCAGGCTTCAGCAGTGGCCCAGCGTTAGGACCGTGGACAAGCGGGCATTTTCCTATGCCCCAGTTCCTTGCTGCGGGAGCTGCCTCTTGGTGTCATAGTGAGGATTATGTGTACGAGAGGGGTGGCACTCAAACCTGACCCACCACTCTCTCTCTCACATAGTGAGCTTTAGTCAGCGTCCCCGTCCGGCCTTCTCAGCAAAGGTGGTGATGTGTGTGAGTGAGCTCTTGGAGGCCTGGAGGAAACCTTCCAGACCTCCACAGGAGTGACTGCCTGCAGTGGGGCTCCTCTCTGGGCCAAGGCCATTCCTTCCGAGTGTGTCTAGATATCAACCCAATTTTAATTGTCGTTATCAAATACGGAGTAGGCTCAAAACTGCAGTTACGACAGAAGCAGAATATATAGAAGTGATATAACAACCCACCAGGTGTCTTACAGCCCACTTGAAAAAGTAGCCGTCCCTGTCCCTTCCTTCTTTCCTGCGTGCTGGCTGAAGTGAGTTTGAGTTCCTCACCACCGCTGCCTGTCCTCTGTCAGGTCCTGATATTCGATTGTTCTGCGAGTTTCTGTTGATGTGATCTAGCCGAGGCTGCGCATCTTCTCTGGCTCACCCAGAACCGCGTCCTGCTCACCTGGCTCTTGCTGCTTTCGTGCAGATGGGCGTTGTGCTGGTTCCCATCTGGTCCTGCTCTAAGCTGCCCTTCCCCCTGACCACTGCGGGTGCCCTGGAGTGTCTTTTCCGATGGCTGGGGCCCTATGGCCACTGCATCTGCAGGCACCCTGTCTCCTGTCCAGGTCTCTCTGGTAAGGGTGGGGGGTTACCTTGCTCTTGCTGGTTTGAGGGAATTCTTTATATTCTAACAGCAATTCTTTATCATTTTTGAGTTCTCTTTTCTCTGAATTTATGACTAGATTTTTTGTTTTTGTTTTTTCATTATTTCCTTTATGGAGTCCCTCAATGGATAGCACTTTATGTGTGGCTTGCTTTTTGTTTTGTTCCATTTTGTTTTTTTAATCTACCTAGGATAGTGCTTTGTGCTGTAGACTTTCCTTACACCCAGGCCCTGAACATCCTCTGCCATATGTTCTCCCACAAGTTCTTTGTCCATTACATTGAGATCACTGATTTACCTGGAACAGATTTTCACATGTAGTGTTAGGCAGAGGTCAGACTTATTATTATTTTATTTTATGTTATTTTTTGTACAAATGGGGTCTCCCAGTATTGCCCGGGTTCCTCTTAAATTCCTGGTCTCAAACGGTCCTCCAGGCTTGTCCTCCCAAAGTGCTGGGATTACAGGCATGAGCCACCAGGCCTGGTCCAAATTCATTTCTTTACAGTTGGATACTTACCTATTCTGTTACCACTTAATGCCAGCTCTCAGCTAAAGTAAGTCTCCATGCTGTATGGGCTTCTGAGTTTGCTCTCACACTGCATGGGCCCACCTCAGTGCTAGTCCCGGGCTCTCAGGAGTCAGGTTCTCAGCACTTCCTGGATCTGAGGAGGAAGGCACGTCTGCCACCCAATCCTTCAGTGGCATTTTGGTCCTTTGGTCTTTTGTGAAAATGCTGAGTCAAGATGCCCAGTCCCAGGAGGACACCTCTGGGAATTGCGTTACTTTGATAGACTGACGAGAAAGACAGAGAGAGAGAGGAGAGAGGAGAGAAACATCTCTGCGACACTCAATTTTCTAAACTGTGATCTTCTTATATGTCAATACAATTTTATAATTTTCTTCAGAAGGTTTTGCACTTGTTGGATTTATTCCCAAGTACTTTATATTTTTGATACTATTATAATAATGTTTACTATACAAATTATGTGTCTCTCTCTCTTTTTTTTTTTTGGTTGAGACAGAGTCTCACCGTGTTGCCCTTGGTAGAGTGCCATGGCGGCACACCTCTAACTCCTGGGCTTAAACGATTCTTTTTCCTCAGCCTTCCAAGTAGCTGGAACTACACAACGCCCGGCTATTTTTTGTTGCAGCTATCATTGTTGTTTAGCAGGCCCAGACCGGGTTCGAACCTGCCACCCTTGGTGTATGTGGCTGGTACCGTAAGCACTGTGCTATGGGCGCCCAGCCTATGTCTCTAATTTTTGATTGGGGTATATGGAAATGCAGTCAGTTTTGTGTGTGTATGTTGTATCTGCCAACCATTTAACTTTCTCACTGATTTCTAATAAATTCTCCCTCCGTACTTGTGGGTTTTACTAACAGACTGTGATATCCCCTGCAACATGACTGTTTCTCTCTTTTCAATTTGAGCCTAGTGCTACTTGTTGCTGTGCTGGCCGATGCCTCCCGTAGTGGGACATGCAGACTGGGGACGTTGTGTCCCCTTTAACTCTGGGGAGTGCATTCTGTATTTGAGGCTTTTTTGTAAGAACAAAAACAGAAAACAAGCGCCTTCATCAGATTAAGAAAGTTCTATTCCTGGCTTGGTTTTTTCAAAAAGAATCATGAGTAGATCGATTTTTCTCTGTTTTTGTGTGTGCTTATTAAGATGGTCATATGTTTTTTTCCCCCCTGTAGTTGATACTACATTGAATGATATTATGTGACTTTCTGATAATTCCATACATCTTCCATTCTTGACCTATTTGCCGTTATGAACGATCTGTTTCTTATGGGGTTTAATTCAGTTTGCTGCTGTTTTGTTCAGTATCTTAGACTCGTGCCTATGAGCGAGATTGGCCTAAGATTTTCCTTTCTTTTACTACTGTCTTTGCCTCTGAACAATCACTGTAACTGTAGCCATAGAAAGTAAGTTGGGAATGTTCCTCCTTAATATACATGGGAATACTTTTCATAAGGTTTGAAGTATTTGTTGCCTGAGTTTCTGTTGGAACTTACAAATAAAGTGATGTTCTGTTTGTGGGAGTTCTTGGGCTTCTAACCTATCAATAGTTTCTCTCTTAGTTAAAGACCTATTTGGGTTTTTCTGTCTCTTCTTGGGCAAGCTAGGCTAACATATTTTTGTGGGAATCTGTCTGTTTCAACTGAACTTTGAGACACGTTGGCATGAGCAGCTGGCAGGTCCTCTGACTGACCTGCCGGTGTCTGACTGTCCGTCAGTGGGCTCCTCTCTTCACTCCCAGCTCTAGGTAGGCACCTGCTCCCTCCTCTCTGTTATTCCTGCACAGAGCTTGGACACTTTACCCGTCTTTTCAAAAACCCAACTCTCACTTTTGTCCACTCTTCAGAGGGTGGAGAGAACAATAGAATGAACACTTTTACACTTTTACCCAGTTAGCCCTTGCCGGCCACATGTGTGCCAGTCTCTCCTCACTGACCCATTGGAAAGACCATGACACTGAGAGCACGGACGTTCTTCTACATAACCATGGAAACATTAAGTTGCTTGATGTGAACGTCAACCTATTATACTTAACATAGAGTTCGTTTTCTCGTTTTCTTGTCTCCAAAATGTGCATTGATAAGCATCTGTTACCTGTTGATTCTGTTTTGGATCTAGGGTCACACGCTGCATCAGCTTTTCAGGTTCCTTTTCCATGACGTTAACTTTTTTTTTTGTTAAGACAGAGTTCTATCCTATGCCCTGAGCAGAGTGCCGTGGCATCGTAGCTCACTGCAACCTCAGACTCGGGCTGTAGTTCTGCTGCCTCAGCCTCCAGAGCTGCTGGGATTACAAGCACTCGATGCGGCACCCAGCTAAGTGTTTCAGTTTTTCTCATGAGGTGGGGTCTCACTCCCCCTCAGACAAGCCTCGAACTTCCGAGCTCAAGCAGTCCTCCCACCTCAGCCTCCCACAGTGCTGGGATTACACGCATGAGTCACCATTCCTGGGTTTATAAGTTTTTAAAAGAAAAAAAATATACTTGCATTCCCTCTTACTTTAGACAACATTTTTTTGAGACGGTCTGGCTCTGTTGTCCAGGCTAGAGTGCTGTAGCATCAGCCTAGCTCACTGCAGCACTGGGCTCAAAGGGATCCGCCTGCCTCAGTCTCCCGAATAGCTGGGACCATAGGCACCAGCCATAACACCCAGCTAGTTTTTCTATTTTCAGTAAAGACGAGGTCTCACTCTTGTTCAGGCTGGTCTCGAACTCCTGAGCTCAATCTGTCCACCCGCCTTGGCCTCTCAGAGTGCTGGGATTATACATGTGAGCTACTGTGCCCAATCTTAAATGACTTTTAAAAGTGAGGCTTTATTATGTTTTCTTCCTTTGGTGAGTGTAGTTATACATTAGTCGTTTTAATAAAATTCATAGATCTTGTTTCTTAGAGCAGTTGGAGTTTTACAGAAAAATTGAATGGAGTCCAGAGTTCTCACATTACCCCAGACTCTGGATTTTCCTCTGTTGTGAATGTCTATCTTTGGTGTGTCATGCTTGCTACGACTGATGAACCAGTGTTGGCACGCCGTCTTTAACAACTCCCGCAGCAAACCCTGGGCAAGCACTGCACCTTCTGTGGGTGGACGCTGTTATGGGCCTCTCACAACATCACTGGGCAATGTCGCTGCCCTAACATCCCCTGTGCCCCCACACCGTCCGTCCCTCGCTCCCTCCACGTGAGTGCCGCCTTTTCCAGACTATACTGTATTTGGTATCACACAGTGCGCACAGTGGCCTTTCAGCCCGCTCCTCTCACTCCGTGACTTGCACCCGAGGCTCCTCTGTGTCTGTTCCTCCTGATACCCCATTAACTTTTATCGCTGAGTAATACTTCACAGCTGCAGTCTCACACCTTTTTGGCACCTGGGATGAGTTTCATGGAAGATGATTTTTCCACAGACAGCAGTGGGGGTGGGAGCATTAGATTCTCCTGAGGTGTATACAATGTCCACCCCTCACGTGAATGGTTGATAGTAGGATTGGCACTCCTGTGTGAATCTAATTCTGCTGCTGAGGTGACAGGCGGAGTCAGGTTGTGCTTGAGTGAAGGGAGCGGCTGTAAATACAGAGGCAGCTTCGCTCACTTGTTCACCCACTGCTCACCCTGCTGTGCAGCCTGCTTCCCACCAGCCCTTCGACCAGTGTTCACCAGGAGCGGGTGTATACTAGTTCAAGGCCTTGAGTATCAACTGTACCTCTTAAGTATCGACACACCACAGTTTGCTTATCCATTTTCCTATTCAAGGACATTTTAATTACTCCCAATTTTTATCAACATTATGAATAATGCTGTTATAAACCCCTATGTACAGGTTTTTGAGTGGTCATAACTTTGCAGCTCATTTGGGTAAAAACCTATGAGTGTGTTTGCTGGATCTTGTGGTGACAGTGTGCTCACCTTGTAAGCAGCTGCCAGACTATCTCTCAAACTGGAAGTTTGCATTCCCGCCAACTGAGAGTCCCCTGGCTCCACATCTCCTCAGTAGCTGGTCTTGTCTATCTTTTGGATTCCCGCCCTTCTAACGGGTGTGCGGTATCTCACTGTGGTTTAATGTGCAATTCTCTAAGGATCTGTGACATTCAACATCTTTCCATGGACTTTTTTGCCCTCTGTCTGTCTTCGATAGTGAGGTATCTAGCTCTTTTGCCCTTTTTAGCAATCAGGTTAATTTGTTTTCTTGTTGTTGAATTTTAGGAGTTCTATGTATATTTGGTCACTCCTTTATCAGCTACATGTTTTGCAATCTGGGGCTCGTCCTTATTTTCTGAGCAAAGGACATTGCTTTTTTGACAAGTTTGGACCAGTAATCCTCCAGGATGGCCCACGTTAAGTTTAATTTCTTTGCTACTTCATCAGTTTTTGTCAGACTAGATAAAAAAAATGCAAGATCAAACTTTGCAATGTCTGTAATAGAGTTACTTTAAATTCAAAGACATGTGAACATTGAATGTAAAAGAAACAGTAAAGATGTGTGGTGCTGATACTAGTCATAGAAAGCTGATGTGGCCCTATTGATAATTGGGGCAATTAGACTCCAAGCAGTGGGGCTGTGGCTAAAGGTGAAGCTGGACGCCTCCCAGTAGTGAGCTGGTCAGTGCATAAGGCAGACACAGCCTCGCCACGCGTGCAACCTCAGCTTGAAAATACATGCCGTGGAGTGGACAGAATCAAAGGAGAAGTGAACAAACCCGTGGTCGCAGCTGGAGATGAGCATGCCCCTTTTTTAGCAATTGCTATATTAAAGCTGAACAAAACTGGTAGATAAATTGATAGTAAAATCTTTCTCACAAAGAAAACTCCAGTTCAAAAGAAGTACCAATATAGAGCTCCGGCCCTGATGTGACTGACACTCTCTGAGCGCTCCGTCAGCGCCTGCGCAGTGTACACGGCACCCAGAGCTCCTCCCGCACCTACAGAATGTACACGTCACCCAGAGCTCCTCCCACACCTACAGAATGTACACGTCACCCAGAGCTCCTCCCACACCTACAGAATGTACACATCACCCAGAGCTCCTCCCGCACCTACAGAATGTACACATCACCCAGAGCTCCTCCAGCACCTACAGAATGTACGCATCACCGAGAGCTCCTCAAGCACTTGCATGATGTACACATCACCCAGAGCTCCTCCCGCACCTGCAGAATGTACACGTCACCCAGAGCTTCTCCCGCTCCTATAGAATGTACACATCACCCAGAGCTCCTCCCACACCTACAGAATGTACGCGTCACCCAGAGCTCCTCCCGCACCTACAGAATGTACACGTCACCAAGAGCTCCTCAAGCACCTGCCGTCACCCAGAGCTCCTCCCACACCTACAGAATGTATACGTCACCCAGAGCTCCTCCAGCACCTACAGAATGTACATGTCACCGAGAGCTCCTCTTGCACCTGCGGAATGTACCCACTCAAGGGCTTGTGGGACGTTCACGTGAGGGGCTGCAGAACTGTCTCCATAGCTTGTGAAGGATTCCAGTCACAGGGCACATTCTCTGATTGTGAAATTTGAAAGTAGGGCATAGGTGGGAAAGCCCCAAATATTTGGAAATGAAATATCACGAGTCAAAAAAGGAATCATAAGGGAAAATAATTCACATTAAATGATAATGAAAATGTAACATCAAAATGTATAGGTTATAGCTAAAATAATGCCTGTGTGGAAATGTATAGTTTTAAATCCTTACATAGAATGAAAGTCTTAAAATTAAAATCTAATATTCTGCATTGTACCTGAAAAAAATAAAAAGTGATGAGCAAGTGAAACTTGAAGTAGAAGGAAGGAAGCACCGAACAGTCCTGTTGCCCAGTTTCTCCGGAGGCCGGAGGGCCACTCGAGCCCAGCAGTCCAAGGCCAGCTGGTACAATGCAGTGAGACTCCCTTCTCTACCCGCAGCATCCATCACAGAATGTAGACAGTTAACATAGCAAAAGACCAGTAAAGTCTCTAATTAGGTAGGTCAAGGAAGAGTCAGAGAAGACCCACCTCATCCATATCTAGGAGAAAGATATCAGACATCACCACACACCCTACAGGCATTAAGAGGGCGAGAGAATGCCACTAACAATTTAACTCTTCAGTTAAGTGGGCAAATACCTTACAATACAACTCACCTAAACTGACCCGAAATGAAACAGAAAGCCAAAACAACCCTGTGTCAGTCACCAGAACTGAATTCAGTTACAGCCTTCTTACCAGGGACATGCTGTGCTTAATCCCTGTGAGGCCAGGGACTTTTTCTTCTGCTCACTGCTGCGTTCCCGGCTCCTAAAATAGCATCTGCCAACCTAGCAGGTGTTTAGTAATTGTCAGCTACATGGGTAGGCCAGTGCATGGATAGTTGTATTGAGATGTCACCTGATCACCACCCACTCTCCTTCACCCTTCCATCCTCTGGTGTGGTTTCTTCTGCACAGCTTGGTTCCTGTTCAGGTGTGCTGTTTTTATTGCTCCATTAAAATGTGAGCTCCTTGATAGCAAGGTATTTCTTTTTGAACTCTGTTGTATCATGGGCACTAAAACCAGGCTTTTCTGAATATGTTAAAGAGTAAGTCATGGAGTTGCATGGGTCAGGTCATAAAACCAGTAGAAATATTTCAAGAGCCAAAGTCTTTCTTACTCCAGTTTCCACCTCGCTATGTTATCCTGGTAGTTTATCTCTTATGAGTTAGCCTTTCCATCTCATGTGGCAGACCCCCAGAGACGGTCGAATATTTTTCTAGGCCTGGAAAACCATAAACTGTGTTAATAGTTTGCAGTCCTGTCGCCAAGCTCTTTCAGCCTTCAAATATACTCCCTCTATCAAAACGAATCAAGCGTTTTTATAAATAATGCATCGAGGGTAACAGCAGTGGGGTGTGAATGCATCTGCACATGGTAGCTTTAACTGTATACAAAAGGAACATTGTTTAATCACCATTTATTCTGCCCCTGCTTATTTTCTCAAGCCTCAGCAAAACTCCAAGGTTCAGAATTTACGCAGGTCCTGGCCTCTGCTTTCCCTACCACTCCCTCCTAGTCCCCTGTCTGTGTTTGGAGGTTAGGACTGGCAGTGGTAGCTATTGAGAAGTCATGTTCATTTATGGCGGAAGGATTAATCCTCTGCGTGAATACTACCAAGTACTTTTAGACCTTCTCTGCCTGTTCTTTGTGGAAGGAGAAAGGGTTTTCTCACTCAGCATGTTTTCTCTGCTTGTAGTTCACTGCGAGCAGGAGCTGTCCCTGCTGCTTGCTGCATGCGCAGGCACCGCGCTGAGGCTTCTCTCTGCCTGTGTGTAGCCCAGGCTGCCTCCTCCAAGTAGGATGAGCTTCTCCCGACTCACCTGCCTCTCCTTTATTTACTAACCTAAAGGTGGCATTTGTGTGGTTTTGCATTTTAGTTTTAAGATAATTTTTAATTTCCTAGTCTTTTTCTGGTGGTCTTGCAACACAATCCTTACCCCTGCCTGGAATGTCTTCAAAGTCATTCTGTGCCTTGTAGTGTTTACCCTTCTGGACACAGAGTGGTTCTCATCATGGGGGACACAGATAGAAGGCAAAAACCCTTTCATTATAGATACCAGTTTGAGATCCAGGTTGAAAGAAAGACTAATAATTGCATTTTGATGTATCAGGGTACTGTGGGGATGGGGTGTGTGTGTGTGTAGCTCAGCTGCGGTGGCAGGTGACTAGACCTCTGGAGGAGAAGGTGCTGCCGGCTTGGGCTCAGTCTCATAGCGGGAACAGTCAACACTTCTGCATGAGGTGGGAGCTGATGGGGGTCATATCAGAGGAAGCGGATGATTTAAAAACCAGCATGGTAACTGTTGGAAAGCCTGCGGTTGGAATCAGGGATGGAAAGAAGGCAAGTCTGGTGGCTGCAGGCCCCAAGCCCAAAGCACCTCCAGCCTGTTAGGACCACAGGCCTCCAGTGTGGGGAGGGGATGTGATGGCCAGATCAGTGCTGTGCCAAGGATGGGTTTGGGTAGAGAAGACTGGCTAGAAATAAGCCCATTAGGAGGCGGTTGTATCCAGGAGAAGTAGTACCTCTCACTAAGTCAGGCCACGGCACTGAGCCTGGGCACACAGAGCTTGAGGGGGAGGCAGCCATGGAGATCGGGACTGTGTCCTGGAGAAAGAAGTGAAAAGGTGTCTGGGGCGTCATTCCCATGTGGGGCATTGGCCTCTGGTTCGTGGGTATGGAGTCAGGAGAAGTAGGGACAGAGGTGCTGGTTGGGGGCCCCCAATATACAGTTACAGGAGCTAAGGGAAACCAGGAGAAAGTGACTTTGGGGAGCAGAAAAGGAGGTGATGGGAGGAGAATCAGGAGAGAATGTCCTGTAGGATTCAAGGGGCAGGAGTGGTCTACTCAGCATTGCGGTTGAGATGAAAGTAGTATCCATTATTCAGAGAGCTCTGGCTATTAGCAAGAAGAGCAGTTTATTTTCTAAGTAAAGCAGTCCCATTCTAAATAAGCTATTCCCATTTCTGGGCGGCGCCTGTGGCTCAGTGAGTAGGGCAGCAGCCCCATATACTGAGGCTGGTGAGTTTGAACCCAGCCCTGGCCAAACTGCAACAAAAAAATAGCCGGGCGTCGTGGCGGGTGCCTGTAGTCTTAACTACTTGGGAGGCCGAGGCAAGAGAATCGCCTAAGCCCAGCAGCTGGAGGTTGCTGTGAGCTGTGATGGCACAGTACTCTACTGAGGATGACAGAGTAAGACTCTGTCTCTTAAAAAATAAAAATAAATAAAAAGCTATTCCCGTTTCTAAGAGGATTCTAAGTACACCTGCCAGAGAACTGGGAGCACATGTCAGAATTCTTAGCCACGTTAGAATGCGTCCTCTGAGGCGGGGACTGTAGTCACCTCTGTGTTTGCCAACCCAGCTTTGCCTAGACTGTGCATTTGTGTGTGCCTGTTCTCAGAGCACAGGACCTGGGCAGATGCATCTTCCCTCTAAAGTGTGTGCTCCGTGTGTGTCGATCAGTAGCAGGTGGAGATGGCCCAGAGGTGACAGGTACGGGGTTGATGTGGTTCTCATGCGCCACATGGGGTTGTCAGCAACTTCTGAAGTGTAAGTCCAAGTGAACCTCAAGTATTTTATTTAAAGACTTGTTGGGTTTTTTGATGTGTCCTCTGCTTTTTGTTTTTTACAGTTGGATATTTATTCCATGAACAAGTCTAAATAAATACTATTTAATTAATAAAAATTATTGGTTTTTGTTTTCTAAATTGTGTCACTATCAAATAATAGGTGTAATATACAGGTAACTGGTGCTTCTGTCGTCCTGGGTGGAGCCTCACTACATGTTCCAGGAAATTGCTGCTGCTGCTTTGAAAGCCCCTGGGCAAGCAGTGTAGGTGATTTGCAAATAGGATGCTCGTGCGCCTCATTTAACCATCTGGGGAGGAGACAGTCCCAGCAACTCATGAGGCCTATTGGGAGGTGCTGAGGAGGGGAGGCAGGCAGGGGTGTCCTTTGCCTGGGTCTCAAAGGGGTAGTTAGAACCAGGTGGACAGGGAGGCCGAGAGTGCATGGAGGCTCTGCTGTGGTGACAAGAAGCGGTTCCCTCTGACCTGGTGATGCTGTCAGGAGTGGGCGATATGGTTCCAGCGCCCTGTCCCCCAGCGTCAGCAGGATAAAACAAGCTACAGCGTGCAAGCGGCTCTTAACAAACCATACAGTTCTAGTGGCTCTGAGTTGTTTGGGCTTTTCCACACTGCGAAGCAGACTTGGGGGGAGGGTGGCAAGTGCAGTAACTTGGGGGCTGTGGGATGGGGTTTGGAATCGCCCTTCCTCTTCAGTGGCTATCTGCACCTGGTACAGGGCATCAGAGCTCACACTTGCACCTGCTCCGTGGGCCCAGGAGGAAGCGACTTGGCACCAGGCTCTCCCGGGCCACTAAGGCTCTGGGGCCTATTTATTCATCTGTAGTGGCTGGGCTGGGCTCGCCTCTGTCACATGATAGAACCGCCTGAGGGACCGGGGTTTATTTTGATGGTCATGTGTGTACACAACACACACTTGGGGGAGAAGGATTAAGTATTTGGGGGAATCCGTTGGAAAGGTGAGTGACAGGGAACCCAGCTGACTTTACTTTGTTGTTTACAGATGGCCTTAGGATGGCCAGGAGGTCACTCTGGAAAGTCCCTGCCAATGGAGAAAGAACAAGTCCCACTTTATTCCATTTGATTTCTTTTAAAGAATATTTTAGGTTTTTATTAAGCCAAGGGCAAAAGTCCAGCTGCTTTCCTCCTGCCTTGCAGGCTGCGCTGCTGATAGGGAACATGCTTTGACTTCACAGGAGGGATTGAAAGTGTACTTCGTTTGCATATATTTGGCAAGATTGTCTTTTAACTGATTTTTAAATCTTCTAATGTAAAATTCATTCTTCTTTTTTCAAATAGTGTAGGTAAGTATAAAATGAGCAATAAATTCTCTTCCTTAGAGGTAACTTCTGTTATGTATCCTTTCAGGAATACATATGGATATGTGTGTGAATATATAAATGTATATATGCATTTCCATGCATAAAAATTTCTAGAAGTATGTATAATTTTTAAATATAGTGGAAGTATATTCTCTATATGTATTGCTCTGCAACTTTTCAAAACTTAATTTACTTGAACACTCTTCCTTTGATCTTTTACATTATGACTTTTTTTAAAAACAAATAAATGTGCCCAGGATGATTTATTAAGCCACTATGGTAACTACTTAGGTTGTCTGCAAGCTTTTGCTCTTGCAAATGGGGTTGCATTAGTAATCTCAGTGGTTATGTTTGCACACATCTTTGAGCACAACTGTTGAATCCAGTTTGCTCCTGGAAGTTGAGGGGCAAGATCAAAGCCAGGTGCCTCATTAGTGTGCCTCCATCCTCATGCTAGTGTGTGTGCGTGGGTGTTTGTCACCCGGCCCCCACACTCGGGGCTCCCACTGTCTAGCTGTCCTCCGGTGGAGAAAGGTTCCTGTCTCTACTGTTCTGTGGTTGTAAGCCACGCCGTTTCATGTTCTCACCCACCCTGTCTGTTTCTCTTGTCTTGTGTTCATTGTTCTGTTGTGGGGGTAAGTAATGTAGATTCTTTTTTTTTTTCCTACAGTTTTGGGTTTTTATTTTGCCCAAGTTGGTTAAATCTTAGGTTGAATATAACTTTTTTTTTATACACAAGAAAATACTTCATGTACCTATGAAATAAGATAGGTTGGGAATGTGTCCAGTCCAAACAGAGGATTCACACCTGTGCGTAGACAGCACCATCGTAGATTGACGTTTGGGTCTGTGGTGTCCCTAAGCTGCTTGGCCGTATGCTGCCTCTGAGGCAGGAGTGACTGTAGGGTCCTGGGCTGCAGTTCTTCCCTCCTATTAAAAACAACTCCAGTGGACGAAGTGGTAGGGAAGGGGTGGTAGGGCACCCGGGGGCAGGCTCTGGGCCTTTGAGGGCCCTCCTCAGTACGGGATGTCATTCTGATAGGACTGGATCATGTCGTAGGTCCGGCTCCTGTTGCTGTGGAAGCAGCTCTAGATGATCTTCATGGGTAAAATTTGCAGCCTCATGCTCAGTCATGTTGGGGCTAAACCTGTGTTTCAAGAGCTTGATTGGCCGTGGAAACAGGGCAGGCCCGTGTCCAACATGAGAGTGACCAGAGAGACAACTGCATCCATGTAAGGCCACACGGCCAAGTAGCCGCGGACACACATCTCCACAAACCACTTGAAGGGTGTGGCCTCCATCTTCCCTCCCATGATCATCACCATCTCGTCTGTCAGCTTAATGTCAGGCTCCCACCCCACGTTGCCTGGGGAGCTTTCAGACATGAAGCCAAAGTCGATGTGGATGATGTGGCCCTTCTTGTCCAGCATGATGTTGCCGTTGTGTCTGTCCTTGATCTGTAGCAGGAACAGCAGCAGGCTGTAGGCGGCCATGCTGCCGATGAAGTTGTAGCGGGCCTGCTGGAAGGCCAGGGTGGACTCGTCCCCATACTGGCGCGTGAAGTAGTCATACATGCCAAAGTCTGTCTGGCGGCCCAGCTGGTCTCGAGAGGTACAGTCAGGAATGCACTCGATCACCCTGCACCCAGGGACAGTGGCCACCACACGGTAGGGAAAAACAAAGAGGTCTAGGCCAACCAGTTGGAAGATATTCTTGAAGAGGTCAATGATCTGCAGGGCTAGCATGTTCTGCTGGCAGTCGTCTCCCACTTTGAAGATGGCCGCCTGCCAGGAGATCTTCTGGCCATCCGCCTCTTGCGCACCACATTCATCCTCAGAGTCTGAGTGGCACCACAGCCCTTCTTTCTGAAGTTCACTGACTCCACATCGCTTCACCTTAAATTTAGCCAGGTATGGGGCTTTTGCAGCACTCTGCATTGGGGTCCCAGACTTGTAGTCGATGTCTAGCACAATGGCCTCGGGGTTGCTGGGCAGGTAGCAGCCTGGAACGCCCTTCCTATTTGCCTTCTGTTCACAAGCAGGAGTTCCCCTTTCTCAGCAAGCACTCAGTATGTGTGAAATAAGGGACCAAGAAACGGTTAGTCCCTAGGGAGCCGTGTGCTCCAGGCTGGTAATGCAGATTTTTAACTGATGTATAATACTTGTTTGTGTAACAGGAAATTAGCCTTGTTTTGCTGGGTGCTGCAAATATCTCCCTCCATTTGCTGTTTAACTTTATTTGGGGGGCCAATATTTCCACGTATATATGGGGTTTTGTTAAATGCTTAGGAAATATTTCATATGGTAAAATTAATTTTTAAATGCTTGCATATGGACACTTCTAAAATTTAGCATTATTACTTTTTTTCACTACTTAAGCATTTTACATATAAAAATAAACATCCACTCCCTGTGCCCACTGCCTAGCTTAAGACATAGTACTAAGGTGGAGCTGGGCGCATCCGTTCCCTCTGGGCTGTCTCCTCCCACTTCTTCCTGGCTCAGATTTGTGATTTGTCATCCCAGTTATGTCTGCATACTTTTGCCGTATCAATATGTGATTTTGATCAGCACTGAGTATCCTGTGCAGCTTCAGACTCCCTGTGAATGGCCTCGCTGTGCGTCTCATGCAGTCTCCCTCCTCCCTCCAGCTTGCGTTTGACTCATGTAGCTCTGGTTTACTCATTCTCCTTGCTGAGTAGATTTGTAAATGCTCAATTCAGGGCTCACTTTGATGTTTGCAAGGTGAATTTTTCTTGGCACAGCTCTTAGCTATGACTCCATACTCACAGTGGGGCCAGGATAGCAGCAGCTGTCTGACAGCACAGAGCTCCTCAGCTCCCCAAGGAGGGGGAATGTGTATGCTTTGCTGCTGGTGACTCATGAGTAAGGTATTTATTTATTTTGTTTCTTTTTCTTTTTCTGGAGACAGAGTCTTACTCTGTTGTCCTGGGTAGAGTGCTGTAGCATCATAGCTCACAGCAACCTCAAACTCAAGGGCTTAAGCAATCCTCCTGCCTCAGCCTCCTGAGTAGCTGGGATTATAGGCACCACAATGCCCGGCTAGTTTTTCTAGTTTTAATAGCGATGGGGTCTCGCTGTTGTTCAGGCAGGTCTCGAAACTCCTGACCTCAGGGATCCACCTGCCTCAGCCTTCCAGAGTGCTGGAATTACAGAGGTGAGCCACTGCACTTGGCCATGAGTTAGGTATTTAAATATATTTTAAGTACGTATTTGATTTTCAACTTTATATTTAATTCATTGTTTATCTCATCATGTATATACTACAGTATTTACTAGTGTGGGAATCACTCCACATCCAACTAGAGATACTCAGTAAACAGACACAGGTAGGCACCTCTGCTCCTTCAGAGCCTGCCCAGCGTGAGGTGAGAATGGCTGTTCCCATGTGGCATGTCTTACGGGTCTTGCCCCTGCCCAGGGACCTAGATGTGTATGTTTAACTTGTGCTGGTGTGTGGGGGGCCCAGTGTGCACAGAGGATGTTTGTAACATGTAAAGTATGGAGCCTGGTAAACCGTGAACTCTCAACCCATCACAAGGGCTAGGAAGTTAATTCTGTTGAAGGGGCTTTCTTGCCCACAATCCCGTTCTGACAAACCTTCCTCTTGAAACTGCATTTATTAATCTTACAGTTTTAAAAAATAATTTGCCACATACTTTTGTCAACCTAAAAATTACATTATTTAGTTTTGCTTTTTTTTTTTGGTTTTATACAAATGTCATCTACTGTAAAGCCAACTTGTGAAGTGCAGCTTCTGTGTTTCTGAAGTATATCTGTGGGCTTGGGCACTGCTCTAGTGAATCCCCTGACGGGTTGGCGCTCCATCTGGAATGTTAGGCAAGATGTGCCTACCACTCTGCTGTTAGTGAGCTTGTGGGGTACTTCTAGGTTTTATTTACATTACAAAGAGTTCTCAAAAACCATGGTCAAAAAAAAAAGAGGTGGGAGAAAGGACAGGAAGAAGGGTAGCATGGGGGTCACTGCCACCCGCAGCCCTGCTGTGGCTGTTGGTGGGTCATCAGGTGAGCCGGACACAGCCCTTCCCTGTTCTGGTCCAGGTGCCTCTGATCTGCAGAGGGCCCTGGCCCCTGCAGGATGGGGGCGCATGCTCCCTAACACACCCCTGAATAGCCAGCAGGAGACCCAGGAGGCATGGGGTCTGCTGGGTCTAGTTGGCTCCTGTGAAGCCAAGGGCATTTTAACATTATGGAATTTTCCTTAAACACTCAAAATTTGTGTTTTTAAGAAAATTTTTTTTTTTAGTTGACATTACTAATCATGGTTTAAAACATCAGTTGCATAGTTTTCAGCCTTACAAACAGTACATAAAATACAAGTTTTTTATGAGACCCAGGTCATGAGTTGAAGCATCAGTTACACTCTTGTGCTGCGTACAGGTATGTGATGTGAGACCTGCATTTGGCTCCAAGTTTAACCATTTCTAACAGTGTGATTGCTATATGGCAGTTTTTTGTCAAGTTTGGTGGAGAATCTCACAAATTGGGGACCACTGTTCTAGAGCCTCTGTCTGGCGTGAAAGTGTGTCTTTCCAGCCTGGTACGTGGGGTGCTATGATTGTGTCCATCTGCCCGTCACCCTCCCTGACCCCTATTTCAGGGTGTTGGTGTCTTCCCATGGAGGCAGCCCACCTGCCAGATACCTTGCGGGTCCATGCTGCCCCTCTCCTTACACCTGCCTGTTTGGAAGAACTCAGAGCGCATATTCTCAGGGATTCTGCGTTTCACTTAGCACAAGCTCACACCTGTCTTAGTCTTCACACCAAAAACACTTGGGGTGCGGAACATGTGTGACTCCCTGCTTTATACAGCAGCCAGTCCTGGGAGGTGGACTGCCTCCATAGGAAGACACCCTCCAGGCTCTCTGTGGGTCAGGCCTTCCCAGCTATGGCTGCCTTGGTAGCTAATGCAGGCTAGGAGGACAGCCTGATGAAGCAAGTGGACTTTCTTTCCTGATTTTTCCTGACAGATAAAGTAGATTGCAGTGAATAAATTATCTAAAGCCAATTTCTGTTTCTTTGTTTGAAAAGGAAGCATGGCTTTGAATATTTTAGTTTAGTTTTGTTTTTTAGAGACAGAGTCTCACTTTATTGCTCTTGGTAGAGTGCTGTGGCATCACAGCTCACAGCAACCTCCAACTCCTGAGTGTAGGCAATTTCCTTGCCTCAGCCTCCCAAGTAGCTGGGACTACAGGTGCCCACCAGAACGCCCAGCTATTTTTTTGTTGCAGTTTGGCTGGGGCCAGGTTCGAACCCGCCACACTTGGTATATGGGGCCAGCACCCCAACCACTGAGCCAGCCACAGGTGCCGCCCTGAATGCGTTTTTGTTTTTTTTTTTTTCAAAGAGAAGGAAGAGACACTTTGATTAGGGATTCTCTGTACTATTAGTTTGGGGTAGGAGAGACTCCAAGGCCGTTGCTCAAAAGCCCTGAGCGTGTCTCAGGCAGCCTTTAGCATGGGACGTGTTGGGTATGTGGATGGCGAGGCTGGGATGACACAGAAGTCTTCCAGGGCAGAGAGGGGCAGCTACACCTGGCTGCTGTCCCTGTGCTCCGCAGCCACCCCATGTAGCGTTGCAGCACCCCATGCAGTGTTGTAGCACCGTGGTTTGTCTGGGGCAGGAAATGAGATCCACACACCCATGTGTTCTCAGGATCAGCTCTCAGAGGTCATCTTCTTCAGTGTGACTCAATAGAGCTGGTTTCATATTCCTGAAGTGACACTGATGTCCAGATACCTGCCGTCTGTTAAATTGAACACACACAGGTGGTGTTTTCAATGAAATCATCTCTCATCTAAGGCGGTGGTTCTCAACCAGGGAGATTGTCATCTCGGGACATACAATAATGTCCAGAGACCGTTTTGATTGTCACGACACCACCGCAGGAGAGAGAGGTGCATGGGTGGCCCCACAGGGTGACCTGGCCCTAGTGAGCACAGTGCCCAGGAGGAGAGAACCTACTCAGAGCTTCAGGGCTGCACCTGCCACAGCCACCTGCAGAGGCCACTCAGGGTGTTCAGGACATTCTCTGTGGAGGGCTTTGTGGTGGGGCTGTGGGCTGGAAGTCACTCTCGTCACCAGCATCACGAGGCCCAGACCAGTTGGAGCCCTGGGTTCCTGCCTTCTTGGCACTGGGTGGTCTGGGGCTCCACTGGTCACCCTGCGGGAGCTGCCAGCAGGTCACAGAGAATGGAGAACAAATTGTTAAAGTTCTCCCAGTGTGCGGGTCCTTCATCATTTTAATGAGTCATCATTAACTAACTTTAGAAATTTGAAAGGTGACTTTTGATTTTGACAATGTGTTAAAATACCACCCGTGTCATACTTCTTTGCTGCCTTTGAGACCTCAGGCCCTACCTGGAGGGTAGTGAAGGTGCCAGTAGCCACCGTGTCAGTCACAGCCATGCAGAGGACATGGCTGGGGCCATGGTTGGCCGTGTGGCCTGGTTTCCAGTGTTCCTTGCTGAGCCTGAACGTCACGGGAGGGGAATAAGCAGCAGGGTTTCCAGGGCGTAAAAGTGCTGTGATTCTCAGCTGCCTGCCAAACCCTTTCTTCTGTCAGTGCCAGGGGGGCAGCAGGGGGCTGCCCAACAGAAGGCTTCCTTTGGTCCTTGTCCTTGCAGACAGAGGGGAAGGCAGGAGGAGCTCTCTCTCTCCAGACCCAGGGGTCATGTTCGGAGCTCCCTCCTTTAGGGAGGAAACCATCCAGTGTGGCGTTTGCAGAAGCATGTCCCATCTCACCTGTGCAGGTGATGTGTGGTCCCTGCTCATCATAGACAGCGGAGGAGTGCAGAAGTGCATCGTTGTGAGCCCAGGGCAGCCCTTCCCTTCCTCCTGATGGTCTGTACACCCAGTCTCATAGTGGAAGAGATCCCTGCAGAGCAGCTGTGTTGATGTTAGTGGATATCAGCGGGTGCAATGGTTCACACCTGTAATCCCAGCACTCTGGGAGGCTGAGATGGGAGTATCTCCTGAGCGCAGGAGTTTGAGACTAACCTAGGAAATGTAGTGAGATTCTGACCCTACAAAAACTTAGCTGCACATTGTGGCAGGCACCTGTAGTCCCAGCTACTTGGAGCTGAGGCAAGAGGATCCCCTGAGCGCAGAAGTTGGAGGCTGCAGTGAACTGTAATGACACTGCTGCATTCCAACCTAAACAAAAGAGTGAGACTCTGTCATTGGGGGGGGGGGGGGGGAAGCTGGCTGCGTTACCTCCACTTTACAGCCCTTGGCCATGTGTATCCACTCCTTCAGATCACTGTGTAGTTTGGCCAGTCACATAGGCTCCCTGCTTTCTCCTTGTATGTACAGCCATGGTCAGGCAGCATGGAAATGGTAGCAACCCATGTTGTACATGGTGCTGTAAGTCTGAGATGTTGTAAAAGTTGTCACAAACCTCTGACAGCTCCCATGTCAGTGCATGTAAACAGCCCCGTCTTTGTCATGGGCACTTCTGTGAGTGAACGTCTGGATGCAAATGCGCTGGTGATTGCTTTACGTTGGTTGTGTTAGGCTCAAGGTCAGGCCACTTTGGTAGGGGATTTTAAACTGTACAGTAGACTCTGACTTGTCTCCATGTAAGTGTCCATGTGCGCCTTTGGGACCCCAGCTTCTTCTGTCCCTTAGCACTAGGTCCCTCGGCTCTTTCTGTGACATGGTGACTGTTGCTGTGGCACAGGTGAGCTCGAGAGCAGCACTTATAATTTGGACATTGCACTTCTGATCATGTCCCAGTGGCTGCAAGAACAGACTTAGCTGTAAAGACACCGGGACGCTGTGTTGAGCTTAGATTCCATGGTAAAGAGAGACACAGTGAGCTGTTCGACTACTGTCTACCGCAGTGGTGTTTAGATGGCTTACAGTTTATTACTAGTTAAGATTGTCCATCCTTGTGCCTCATCTCTGTGTACAGATGCAGGTGTTTCTATAGGGTGATACCAAAAAGTAATCGAAGGAAATGTATATTTAAAATTTTTACAAGTATGGCCAATTGCTTTCCAAAAACAGCTTCCTTAGTTTACATCCTCCCCTCGAGCCCTATGCACACACCTTGTCAGAATGGGCCCTTGTTTGCCCTTTGTCGGTCTTTCCAGATTGTTGTCTGGCTGGCTGGTTGGATTTTAGGGTAATCTGCATTTCCATTATTAATAGAGAGCGTGAAACTCTTCTCGTGATCATTGATTGCTTGTGTTTCTTTTGTGAGTTGCCTGTTTTTGTAATTTTTAATTACTGTTTGGTCCTTTGTTCATGGGCAGCTGCAGCTTATGTCCAGGCATGTTCCCAGGGTGATTCTCAGTCTCACGTGTTGTACCCCCTTCTAGCATTGCTTTGTAAAATTGGTACATGTTTTTAATTGACTTATGCAATTTTTATCCTACGTATCTGTTAGTCTTTAACATTCTAGGCTTTGCGACTTAGGATCTTTACACCAAAACAAATAAAAATCTTTTATTATGCTTTTGCGTTTAGGTTTTTAATCCACTCTGATTTTTCTTGTGTGTGTTGAATCTCATATAGTTGTGCCAGGTGGTTAGATTCCCTGCATCACATGCTGAGCTATCAGCACATTCTCTCTCGACTCTTTGGGAATGCCTGCTCACCCAACTGTCCACACAGGCCTGTCCAGGGCCCCAGCCAGGGCTCTGCAGTCCCCTGGCACCACTGCTGCGGATTGCTCAGCCTCAGGGGTGAGTCCCTGCTCAGTGTTCTTTATCGGCACTTTCTCATGCCTGTGCATTTCTCCTTTGCACTGACTTGGCAATGAACATGTCAAATTCCATTCAAAGGAGAAACCCAGGGGTGTTTTCACTGTGCTTGGCTTGGTGTTCTAGCTTCACCCTGGACTTGCCGGCCGCAGAGCCCCGTGAGGGCTTACTTGGAGAGCGCGTCTCCAGGAGAACCCTACACAGTATGCTGATCGGACACAATCCTCCAAAAGAGGACGGTTTAACCACATAAAACAGAACAGTGCAGCGCACGGTCTGCATGGTCCCCAGGACACGGATGTCGCTGACATGCAGCGTCACCACGTCGTGGTGTGGCTCGCGTTTGGTCCTTGCTGTGCACGGCCTGAGTGGCTGCTGGTGCTGCCTGCTCCTCCTGTCTCCGTCCTTACCCTGTTGAGGTGTAAACAGACCCAGACGTGGGACCAGTGGCAGCGTTTGTGACTCAGCTGCTAAGACACAAAGGTCCTTTACTGTGAGAATTGGACACAGTCTCACCCCTGGCACTATTGCTGTCCGAGGTGAGGAAAACAGCGGAAGCATTCTGTGGAGGAGAGTGACTTTAAAACATTAGCTTTTCTCTAATGAGATGAGAATATTCTTCTCTGTGTTCACCAGTAATCACTGGAGTCTTTTCGGGTGCTAAACAGCCCAGTGTGTCCAGAAAGATGTGTTGCAGGCTGCTGTTCTGTGATTTGTGAAGTGGGTACAGGGCTAAACCCACATGTGCCCTCAAATGGGTTTTGGAAGCATTTAGAGCAGTGGTTTTCAACCTTCCTAATGCTGCGGCCCTGTGGGTCGCAACGCACAGGTTGAGAACCACTGATTTAGAGGGAAAAATGTGTTGATGGGTATTGCTGAGATCAAAGAGACGGTGATTGAGATCCGAGGATCTGAGCAGATCTCCTTCCGAGCTCATCCCTCTCCCTGGGAGCCATGTCAGTCATGGGTCGCAACGCATAGGTTGAGAACCACTGATTTAGAGGGAAAAATGTGCTGATGGGTGTTGCTGAGATCAAAGAGACAGTGGTTGAGATCCAAGGATCTGAGCAGATCTCTTTCTGAGCTCATCCCTCTCCCTGGGAGCCATGTCAGACGTGTAAGCGCAGACACGTCATGTAGGAAACGTGAGCAGAGCAGCTGTGCAAGTGGCACACACCCACTAGTATGTGGTGGGGTGGGGTGGGCAGCTGTGTGAGTGGTGCATACCCGTGTGTATGGGGGAGCAGCGAGGGGCTCTATGGGGCTAGAGTGTGACTTTCTCCCCCATTTGGCACTGGTGGAGTGAAGTAGCCTGTTGGTCAGTGTAGAGCCATTTGGCTCACTGACGGCCCGTTCCCAGATATCCATGTAACATGCGCACACTCTGTTTTGCAGAA
Organism: Loris lydekkerianus; assembly: GCA_963574355.1. Lineage (NCBI taxonomy): Eukaryota > Metazoa > Chordata > Mammalia > Primates > Lorisidae > Loris > Loris lydekkerianus. The sequence continues at coordinate 8,395 of CAUYPK010083349.1, read as the reverse complement.
CTACACTCAGTACATCCCATTGTCCATCTACGACCTGCAGACGTGGATGGGCAGTCCGTCCATATTTGTGTATGACTGCTCCAATGCCGGCCTGATCGTCAAGTCCTTCAAACAGTTCGCACTGCAGCGGGAGCAGGAGTTGGAGGTGAGCCCTGGAGTGCCCAGAGCGTGGCTGGTCCCCCGTTTCCTTCCCTCTTGGGCTGAGGGGTGGGTGGAAGTTGGTAGGTTGGGGGGTGCTGGATGTTCTGTGAATGGTGGTATGCTCAGGGTGCTGAGGGCACACTGAGAACTGAGGAGGTACTGGTACAAGTTTTGGGCTTATTTTCACAAGGTGTTTTACTTATTGTCTTTTTGCTTTGTTCATGTTTGAGATAAACTCTTACTCTGTCACCCTGGGTGGTGTGCCGTGACATCACAGCTTACAGCAAACTCAGACTCCTGGGCTCAGACAATCCTGTCTCAGCCTTCTGAGTAGCTGGGACTGCAGGCACCCGCCACCATGTCCTTCTAGTTCTTCTATTTTTAGTAGAGACAGGCTCTCACTCTTGCTCAGGCTGGTCTCTGACTCCTGAGCTTAAGCAGTCCACCTGTCTGTGCCTCCCAGAGTGCTGGAATCACAGGCGGGGGCCGCCACACCCGGCCACTCAGTGTCATTTTTAATCTGAACATTAATTAAGTCATAACATGAGTAGCATTAATTTGTGTCTCAGCAGTCTCTACCTCTGAACTAAATGTTTAAAGTAGACAGATTATTTCAGGACAGATGGACCCGTGTCCTCAATCCCACAGTCTTTAGTTCCGCTAGCATCTTTCCCATTGTCCCTGTTTCTAGAAAGCTCACTAAGCTAAATGATAGAAAACAGACCCAAACAGCCACCTCTGGTGGCCACGGGAGTGGAGGGCCTGTGCTGTGCTCGGGCAATGAAGAGACGTTTGTTTGGTTGTTTTAATTAATATTTGATGTTTGAATTAAATAGTGAATTCTAAAGACAACTTGAAGAGGCAGTTTTAATTAAGAGGCTTCTATCCTGTGGCCTGCAGAAGAGTCAGTGTCAGAATAAAATATCCTGCAGCGTCCAGGGGGTCATGAATTCTGTCTGGTGGCAATACAGGGAATTCTCAGTTCAGGAACAAAACTGGTCTTGAGTATGTTTCCTTGAGCCTTTTGGGGGTCTATTCAACTTTAATGCATCTTATGTTTTTCACATTTCATCAGAGAATAATGCTGAAACAATCAGCAACAAACTTTGAAATTCTATTTGGTAGGAGTTAAACATGTCTAAGTATGCTATTGTATAATTGTAAATTGAGTCCTTCTGCAGAATGCTGCGTGAGTGACTGATGCATATAGTTTCCTTTCTTCATGAAAATTAAACTAAGCACCGCAAGTTTGTTTGTTTGTCTTGTATTCTTTAATACGTGTAGGGAAGGATCAAGTTTAATATCAAATTTTTACCTTGCTTTTCATCTGAGTTTACCCAGGGGATAGTTTATCTAATGAGCAATAAAATATTTAAAGAAATGAGAGGTAATTTACTTTTTCTTGCATTAAGTAATAAATATTGTACAAAAATTTTTTTTTCATTTATAATATGTAAATTAAAATGCCAACGAGTCTTTCCTGATTTTTATACCTGATTTATGGGTGGTAGAGTGATTAAGGGAAAGACCAATATATCCGCCTTAGTTAATTAAAACGTGTTAGATACGCACCCTCTCCCTTTTCAGCAGCAGCCAGTGCTCCCACCTCCCAGCATATACATGTATCAAGTGCCTACTTTCTGGCACTTGGAGCACTGTTCAGTTGCTACTGTATATATAATCTGTATGTTGCCAAGGATTAATCAGCCCAAGGCACTGTTCATTTAGTTAAATGCAACAAAAAAGATTTCTATGCATCTTTTTTTTGGGGGGGAAAAAATGTTTAATTGACTCATTCCTCATGAAGGAGATCAAAGGAAAAAAGAAGGTTAACTGAGGCAGCCAGTTGGTAGCAAAGCAGTGTTATGCCGTATGCTTATAATTAGCCCTGATTTTTATCTTCATTCTTTTTTTAATTACAATGTAGATCAGTGTTGCGTTTTTCTATTACACTTGCTATTATTGGTTATTGTTTAGCTGGTCTCTTGCATAAACAGCGGAAATTAAAATGATAAAATTGGCTCCCAGCTACTATCTTAATGTTCATTTTAGTTATTTTATATCTACTGTAGAAAGAATAATCTTATGTGGCCTATTAGGTTTATTCTCTTAAAATATTCATTTCTTCTTTACATAGATGGCCAAATTTGTTCTTTGTAAATTTATTATATATTTAAATACTTTTTATTATATAACATGTGAACTGAAAGACATTGGCAGGTAAATGATTCTGCTGGTATCTGGAAAAAAATCAGGTAAGAAATGATTAAATATAATTTAAGAAAATGGTTACTTGGATCAGAAATCCTCCAAATAATAAACATCAACATACCTGTAAGTGGCATAAATTTTAAGAGGTGAGTGTCAGTGTCCGCATTCTCAGGGGGGCATGTTGTGCAGGGCCGGGCGGGTTGTCCGACCCTCTCAGAGCAGCAGGGGAAGCAGAGGATGGCCCTGCAGAGGCGCAGCCCAACTCAGTGCCCTCCGTCACAGCTTGGTCAGCCAGCACCAGAGCGTGCGCCTCTGACCCTCGGCATCTCTCCTGTGTCTCTCACTATGTCACATTGCTCTGTAATTTGAAAGGTGAAGGCAGTCTACAAGTCTTTCTGCTTTCAATTTTTTTTAATATAGTTGTATTTTTACCAAATTATTATATACCATTTTTTAAAAGAATTAATTAGTATGAGCTGGGCGTGGTGACTCACCCCTGTTATCCCAGTACTCTGAGGGGCCAAGGTGGGTGGATTGTTAGGAGTTTGAGGCCAGGCTGAGCAAGAGCAAGACCCCATCTCTACTAAAGATAGAAAAACTTGCCAGGCATTATGGCAGGTGCCTGTAATCTCTGCTACTCAGGAGGCTGACACAAGAGGATCGCTTGGGCCCAAGAGTTTGAGGTTGCTGTGAGCTATGATGCTACAGCACTCTACCCAGAGCAATTGAGTGAAACTCCTCAAAAAAAAAATCAGCTAGTACAGAGGGTTTATAATGAATACAGCAGCCTGTTCCCACGTCCTCCCTGCCGAGACACTGCTACAAAAGGCCCCTGTTTTAATTGTCTCTTTCTGCCCTTTCTAGGTAGTATCTACTTGTCTATAAATGATATGCTGATATTACTGCTTCATCAGTTTTATTTGTGGATTCATTCCTATTGTGTAAAACAAAAACAGAGTTTCCATTAATAAATTCTTTTTAAAGAGTGGCGAAATTATGTGCAACTCTCATAGTGAATAAACATGTTATATGATAGTTTTAATTAGTAGTTGTGTTCAAGAGTGAATCCCCCAAAAAGAGAAACTTCTGGATTGAAGGGGCTGTGTCAGTCACCACACCTCCCTGCTCCCTTCTGCCATTTGGTTACTTGGCTTTACGTAGGCTTTCTACAGTTTGTACCTTGGCTGTTTTAAGTACTGTCTTGTGCGTTCACGTCCCGTTCTTTTTGTTTGAAGGCTCTCCGCTCCCTTGCACTTTCTTTTGCTTTTCTTTCCCAATGTTCATTGTCCGCATTTGACTTTAATGCCTTCTGCCTTCCACCCAGATTAAAGCCTTCTGTGTTTAGAGTGGGACAGGCTCTGTGGCAGGACGGGCAGTTCCCGCCTTTGTCACCTGGCAGTGGCTGGGTACACGTCAGTCTCTGAGGCCCAGTCGGGCACGTGATATGCACTTTTACAGCAGTTCTTGTTTATTTGCTTTTGCTGGATGTTTTTTCTTTTCTTCTTGACTTAGGTTTCTTTATTTTCCACATTCTCAAGGAGAAGGACACAGTGTGGAATGTGCCGTTTCCCGTTTGTCTTCTTCCCAGGCCTCCAGGGCTGCTGCCAGACGAAGGTCTTGTGCCTTGTGCCGGTCTGGCTGCAACCGTCTCTGAGATCTCCCTTTCTAACTCTTCTTGGGGTGCCCACTGTCAAATAGGTCACGCCTTGTCCTCTTTCTTGATTTTCTCCTTTATTCTACTAGAGCTCATCCTCAAGTAACACCCTAGAAAAGAACATGTGGCAGCATCCTTCTGAGATCGTAAGCATTTGCATTTGGAATGCTGTCAGCTATAGTAACCAAAAAAAAAAAAAAAGTCACATCATTGCCTTTAAACAAACAGCAGTTTGTCTTTTCCATAGTAAGATTTCTGAGGCACAGGCACCAAGGAGCTGGGGCAGGCTGTCTTACCTTTGTGCTCCAGTGCTCTGGCTGTTGCTGCTCCTGGGCCAGGTATGTCCTTAGGTAGGAGGCAGCAGGGAGGGGATGCTGGCTGAGCCCTAGACCTCCTTGGGTTCCACGTCTAAGGATTCAGCCAACTGCAGCCTGAAGTATTGGGGATAGTACTGGGTTGTACTGAACAAGTGCACTTTGTGGTCATTGTTCCCTTAACAATACAGTATGGCAACCACTGACCCTGCACTATATGGTGTTAGGTATTATGAGCAGTCGAGGGATGATTGAAAGTCCATAGGAAGATGTGTTGGGCTTATGCAAATACTATACTGTGAAACTTCAGGGAGGATTCTGGTGTCTCGGAGGTCCTGGTACTTACTCTGCAGGGGTGCTGAGGGAGGCTGTAAGTGCACTTTCCTCTGGGAGCTCATGGCTAGAGTGGCACCAGGCCCCCAGCTGGAGTTGGGGTGGGCTGGGGGGTGTGATTGGCACCAACTGTTTGATTTTCTGATGACAAGCATGAGCTGCGTTCCATGTAAAACGCTGTTGTCATATCTGCGCATGTCCCCGCTAACGTGAGTGTGGATTTCAGGCTGTCTCTGCTACTCACTACTTCCGGTGTCTGTGCAGGTGTGCTTGGAAGGTCCACCAGCTGGCCTGGTAGATATGACCAATTCAAAAATATGACTTCTCCATCCAGACACAAGCCACAAAGGAGTATTCGTGGTCAGAGCACCCAGTACAGGTGTTGAATGAGTTTGAGAGAGTGTAAATGAGAGAAAGAGAATACAAATGTTTTTGTGACAACTTCTATCTTAGAAATTGAATCCTTAGTAAACTGGAAAGGAAGGCTAAGTCGTACATAGACGCTTTGTGAAATGGTCTTCATTAAACACTGCCCATCACTTCTGCTTTGAGTGGGTTTCCCGAGGATGGCTACAACTCTTATCCTTACGGCAGATGCTGGAAAGCCTGGGGTCCCACCTAGGTGGGTTTCTCTTCTCTGTCTATGGAGAGGAGTGCATGAGCTGACTAGTGGGGCAGAACGCCCTTTCTCACAGGGCAGCTGGTCCTAGTAAGACTCATCACCATTTTCATTTGCTTTGGGGCTGAACCATAGGCGACTTCTTGGTGAAGCATAGAAGGGGTGAGAGTGTCTTCGCGAAGCACAGGCTGCCTTGCGCCAGGCTCAGGCGCGGTTCCCTTCCCCTGCAATTTGCAAGGCCGTCCTCATTCTGCTTCTGCCTAGACTGTGTTTTCATCTGACAGTCTCTGAACATTGGTGCATGGCCCAGCCCTGCCACCTCCGATAGCACCGCTCCTGCAGCAGAGAAACTTGTCCCATTGTCGCCTGTTTTCTAGTGAGACACAAGCTTGTTTCTGCAATGTCTCTGAGTCTGCCCAACTAAGCCACCCTGTTCTCCGCGCTGAAATCCCGTATTTGAACGTATATGTGACACATTATCCTCATCCATTGATCCCTGTAACTAAGTTTTATGTCAAATATTTAAGCTAAGTAATTCTGAAAAAATGATTAATTTCTAGGATCTTCAGTTCTCCTCAAAAAATATTAAATGTATATTCCACAAAGCTAGAGGCTCATACTGTGGAACCCTGCGACTCCTTGGCTGCTACAGTGGACAGTGCCATGGCTCTGTTGTCCTGGGACCTTGCCCCAGGAGCCCATCCTCTGGTCAGAGCTTGCTGCTTAGCTGAGTGCCACGGCTTGTGCCTGTAGTCCCAGCTACTTGGGAGGCTGTGGTGGAAGAATTATTTGATCCTAGGAGTCCAAGGCTGCAGTGAACTAAGATCACGCCACTGCACTCCCACCTGGGCAGTGTAGCAAGACCCTGTCTCTTAACAATGATAAAGGTTGATATTTGTGCTGTTACAACACCTGTCTGTGATTTCTCAGAACTGCAGGTTAATTCTCAGATTACCTGTCAGAGGTATATTTTTGGTCACTGTTACCAAATTGGAATGTGTGTGTGTGAATTTGCAAATATTCCCGGTGGACTTGGTGTGGTCGTAACACTCCTGGCTTCAGAACAGGGGTACACGGTGCTGGATCCTCAGGAACGTAATTGTTCAAGTCACGTGCCAATTGTTCCTACGTGCCATTCTTTCTCCTGTGAGCTCATCATTCCTGTGAGCAGAATGGAAATGAGCTGATGTCTTTTATGTAATGACGATATTTACTTTTAGGTGATACTAATTTGTGGGTTCTAAGATGTTCTCTTTTCTAAATCATCCCTATTCCTCGGTATACATTTTTTTCATTTGGTTTGTTATCTTTCATACTGGGAACTACTGGTGATTTTACTGTTGCTCATGTTTAAGAATGGAGAGAAACTAACCCCCAGCTGCGTGTCCATGGTTGGGCCTGGCCGTCCCTTCCCCTTAGAGGCAGGTGGGTGCTGGCAGCCGCGCTGGACTCACAGGTGCCCCCACACAGTGTCTTTGCTGTCTGGGATGTCAGCAACTACTCCAGCCGCCCTGTTCCCCAGACACTTGAGTCACTCTCTTTAGAGGAACAGTCGTCTAAGTGGTTTCCGGAGAGGGTGGAGGTGGAGGGTAATCTGAGTTTGGGCCCACAGGTGAGGATCTGGCTCTCATGATGACAGGTCTCTGGGTGACCCCATCTTCCAGCCCACACCATGCCAGGCTTTAGCAGGCTCAAACACTTTCTCCTCGTACCTTCTCTTTGTGAATCTAGACAGCTTCAACCTTGTTCCTTAATAAAGGCTGGCCAGAGTCACCTTTGTGCTTACACTTAGTTTACACTAAGCTGTAAGAATTTATAACAGGGAAGATTCTGTCCATGGTGCTAAGAGATGCATAGGATGGTTGTCTTCTCCTTCACTCCTCCCCAACAGAAAAGAATTGCATTTGTAATTTAGAAGAAAATGCTGCCATTTCAATTATTTATAAGAGAGAAGGGTTCTAATCTAAATTCAGATACGGGAGAGACCCCTCTGGACCTCCTCAGTGCCTAGCTGGGGAGAATAAAGCCTCCGTGCAGCACACAGACTCTGGTAGGGCTGCCCTGGGCTGTGGACTGGTCTGCGAGCTGACTTGCCAGCCAGAAATGGAAGCTGTCTTGGGCAGCAGTGGTGAGAAGGGCCATCCTGTGGCAGGTCGGGGCCTCTTGCAAGGGGGCTGGGAGAAGAGCAAGTGTGGGGCCGGGTGGGACTCCCTGGGCCAGCCCAGCACTGGCAAGTCTTAGCTTCTGCTGCTTGCGCCCATGGTTGGTGCTTGGAGCTACAGTTCACGGAGTGCTTATGTCTAGCCAGTCCATGTCACTGAGCACAGCATCGCCTCTGCACCAACTCTTTCTGTGGCTTTAGCAGAAGAGAACGTTCCATTCTGTTGGCACCTTTTACCACGCCCAGTTCTATAATTTGAAACCTTCAGGAAAAAAAAAGTAATTTCTCTACATAAAAAATTTAAGCACCCTCAGTGTTGGTGGTATGAATTTCACAGACAGAATAAAGTGTCATTAGCACTCTCAACTTTCAGGGAAATAACTAAAATTCTGCATCCTTCAAAACACTTCCCTGAGCCTGAAATCTTCCTCATGTGACTAAATAATTTCTTCCACAATGAACCTGACAATTGTGCCTTATCTTATCGCCTCCACTGTCGTCAGCTGTAATTTAGAGCTGTTATGTAAACCTGTCAAGAATTGAGGCTCAGGTTTGATGAATATATATTTGGGTTTGATAAATATATATTTGATTGAACTACTTTTAGATACCTCTGTGATCTTTGATTTATATAAAATGTAATAAGGAAAAAATCATTAGCTTAAATGCATGAATAATATACTATTCACAATTTTCATAAAAGTGAGTTTTTTTAAAGTTGTCTCCAAATTTACTCTTTTTCTAATTTCATCTGTTTTAAAATAGTGGAAATTGCATAGTGTTCTTACAGCACGGGGCAGGGCCCACCTGCTGGCCCTGGCTGCTGTTTCCAGCAGACACCGCGCTGCGCCCCCCCCCCCCCCCCCCACACACACACACATACACTGCCGCTGGTGGGGGCCCTGGCTGCTATCTCTGGCAGACACCCCCCCTGCCGCCCCCCCCCCCCCCACTGCCGCTAG
>CAUYPK010083346.1:0-17653 GCA_963574355.1 Loris lydekkerianus | reverse complement strand
GTCTTCTTGCTTGGAAAGTTTCATTAGAGAAGTCTGCAGTCACTCTGATGGATTTGCCCCTGTAGGTCAACTGGCGCTTACTCCTGGCAGCTTGCAGAATCTTCTCTTTTGTCTTGACTTTGGACAGGTTCATCACAATGTCTTGGAGAAGCTCGCTTAGAGTTCAGACGACCTGGGGTCCGACATCCCTCTGAAAGGAGTGTGTCAGAATCATTGGTGTTATTTGGGAAATTTTCATTTATAATATTCTTTATTATGGCTTCCATTCCCCTGGGCATTCTTCTTCCACTTCTGGGATTCCTATAACTCGTGTGTTGGAACGCTTTATAAAGTCCCATAATTCTGTCAGTGAACATTCTTCTTTCTTTCTCTTCTTTTCTGCCTTGTTAACTATCTGAGTTATCTCAAGAACTTTGTCCTCTACCTCCAAAATTCTTTCTCCTGCATGGTCTAACCTGTTGCTTATATTTTTCACTGCATTTTTAAGTTCCCTAATTGACTGCTTCAGGTCCTTCAGCTCTGCTATATCCTTTTTATATTCTTCATATCATTCATCTCTTATTTGATTCGGTTTTTGGATTTCCTTTTGGTTAGTTTCCACTTTATTAGCAGTTTCCTTCATTGTTTACATCATTTCCTTCATTGTTTTCATCATGTGTATTCCAAATTCCCTTTCTGTCATTCTTAACATTTCTTTTTAGGTGGAATCCTCTGCAGTAGCTACCTCATGGTCCCTTAGACGGGTTGCTCTGGACTGGTTCTTCATGTTGCCAGGAGTTTTCTGCTGATTCTTCCTCACGAGTGATTTCTTTTATATGTTTCCTTGCCCTAATTTTCCTTTCACTTCCTCTTGCTCTTTAAGTTCCCATGCCAGTTTTCCACTGTTTTTGTCCTGCTCTTGGGGTCCAAAAGTCTCTCTGTGTCCCTGTGTCCTCAAAGGGAAGATTATAGGCAGATCCCACTACCAGAGATGCCTGGAGTCTTATCTCCCCAAACTCACGGTGCCCAGTTGCAGGGAAGTTGTTACTCAGCCACCATCTTGCTCTCACTGGGCAGAATGATTATATTTTTTTAAAAAGATGAAAGATAACCAGTGCTGATGACAATATAAAGAAATAGGAATCTTACACATTCCTAATGAGAATGAATAATACTATAGCAACTATGGAAAACAGCCTGGCAGTTATTCAAAAAATTAAACAGAGTTATCATAATCCCCAGAAATTCCATTCCAAGAAAATTGAAAACTTGTGTCCTCACAGAAACTTGTACATGCATGTTCCTAGCAGCATTATTCCTAGTAGTCAAAAAATGGAATCAATTCAAAGGTTCACAAACAGAAATGAATAAACAAAATGTAGTATCTGGACAATGGGATATTAGCCATAAAAAGAAATAAAGTACAGATGTATAATACAACATGTATACACTTTAAAAATACCATGCTAAGTCAGACACAAAGACCACGTGTCATATGATTCAATTTATATAAAATGTCCAAACCAGTAAATTCATATAGACAGAAAACAGATTAATGATTATCTGGGGCTGCGGGGAAATGTGATAAGGAATGACTCCTAACAAGCACAAAGTTTCTTCTGGGGGTAATAAAATGTTCTATAATTATATCATGATGATGGTTGCCAATAAGGTTATTAATAATACAAAATTGCCAATAAGGTTATTAAGAAATATATTTCATATGTTTAAAATGTAATTGGAGATGTGGAAGATAGAAAATATGCTGAAATGAAACATCTAAATGAATAATGTCTGAGATTTTAAAAAAATAGGCTAGAGGGGGATCAGACATCAGAGAAAATAACAATAGTGAACTTGAAGACATGTAGAATGTTATTCAAAGGGAAAAAAGTATTGATACAGACTAAAATCTGCCTCAATCTCAAAATACTTAAGTTTCATCAAACAAAAAAAATAATAGTACATACTGTATGCTTCCATTTATATAAGACTCTAGAAAATGCACATCAGTACAGTGACAGATCACTAACATAGAAAACAGAGGACATAACCAGTGGGGTAGGGAGGGAGTGGGAAGTGGAAGGGGTTGTAAAGTAGCACAAGAACATTTGTGAGAGTGATGGAGATGCCTTTCTTTTGAATATGGTACTGGTCTCATGGGTGTTACTAAGCTGCACACTTTGGATATGTTAAGTTTATGGTTTGCCAATTATACCTCAAAAAAGCTGCTTATAAAAAGTGGGGAACTACACAGACTTACTCTGCCAATCTATTACTCATTGTTGGCTCCATGATTGGAACCAATTGACACTTCAGACTGGAGTGTGACATATATTTTATTGTTGCTCTATTTGCACCATTCAACTGTTAGCTGTTTCATTCCTTAGACTGATCTGCGTGATTCTCATCTGCCCTTATAGTCAAAATTTAGATATACTTTCAGCTGCATCAAGTTTTAGATCAAGTGTTTTTTTACTTTTTTCCAGAACAAAAATTCTCAAATTCCTTTCTTTGCCTCACCTGTGATGAGTCTCCTGTTACCACAATATACTTGCAGGGAGGGTTCTTGCATTTTTTGATTGAGAGAGGTCTGGTTGAAGGATCACAGAAACTTTCATTCACTTGGGTGTTTTGTGCATCAACGCACTTCACTGGCCGATGTGTCTCTTTTTTCTTACATGATGTTGAACACTAGAAATACAACCACAAAATGAAGGGAACATTTTTATACGCAGTGTATTTGAAAGTTTGCTGGTCAATACTCACATCCAGCCAGTCTCCCACTATCCACCAGTACCGCACGCAGTCCTGACGCCAACATTGCCTCTGAAAATAAGGCCGGGTGGACGGATCGCACATTTTGTCAGCGACTGGCCCAACACCTCTCAGTCTACAGTACACATCCCTTTGCTGAACTCCGGGGCCACAGGTCACAGAACACTACAAAGGAACCCATGTGATTCAATTAGCCAATACATATCAAATGATCTAACAATAGCAAAGTAGAAGCATATGTTATCATTTAACTGTAGCATGATGTTATTTCATATATTAGATCAAAAATGCATGTAATAAATATTTTTACCATTATCTGGTCTGGAGTTTCTAATTAATATATAAATACATTTTCTGTCCTTTGCTAAATGTACTTTAAACCTTACAGAAACTATGACAAGTAAATCATGGTATTGCATTGGCATTTTTATACAGCCTGATCAGTCATCTCCCAGTAACCCAAGAGATGACTCTCTTTGACTTACATGAGATTAATGCCTATAAAGTAGACAGGAAGCCTCCTTTTTCTTATGTATACAATGAAAGTTTTGTGTTATTTCTAAAATTTCAGAGAATAGTTTCCATACACTTATTCCTGACAATAGGCACCTTTATAAAGGAAGTTTACAAGCTAAGGCTGAGATGCACAGAGGTTGTCTCTTGCCTGAGGAGCTGACATTAGTTAATGACGGTCTTTGTCTGATCAGGCTGTATAAAAAATACCATACATGGAGTGGCTTAAATAACAGAAATTTATTTCTCATCACTCTAGAAAGTCTAAGTGTCCAGTAGTTTACAGAGGACACCTTCTCACCATGTGTCCTGTGGTGGCAGGGACAAGCTAGCTTTCAGGCATATAATTCCTTTTATGAGGGAATTAAAATGGCCCCACCTCCTAATGCCATCTCCTCAGGAGTTAGAATTTTATCTGATGAATTTGGAGACAACACAAACATTCAGACTATCATATCCTGCCCTTGCTCTGACCAAATTCATGTCCTTCTTATGTACAAAATAGATTCATTCCATGCCAAATAGCATCAAAAGTCTTTTTTTTTTTTTTTTATTGAAACAGAGCCTTACTTTGTTGCCCTTGGAAGAGTGCCATGGCATCACAGCTCATAGCAACCTCCTACTCTTGGGCTCCAGCAATTCTCTTCCCTCAGCCTCCCGAGTAGCTAGGACTACAGGCACCTGCCACAACACCTGGCTATTTTTAGAAATGAGGTCTTGTTCTGGCTCAGGCTGATCTCTCTTCTGTGAGTTCAGGCAATCCACCCACCTCAGCCTCCCAGAATGCTAGGATTACAGGTGTGAACCAATGAGCACAGTGGCATCAAGTCTTAATTCATTTTACCAACAACTCAAAACTCCAGAGTCTGCCTAAATATGGTCTAAATCAGATGTGGGAGACTCAAAGTATGATCCATCCTGCAGCAAATTCACCTTCACCTGTAAACGTGTGAAGTAAAATAAGATACCTGCTTCCAAACTACAGTGGTGGGACAGGCATAGATATCAATTCCCAATTCAAAAAAGAGACATAGAAAGAAGAAAAAGGTAATAGGTCTTGAATAAGTCCTAAACCCAACAGGGAAAACAGCACGAAATATTAGGGCTCAGAATAATCTTTGACTTGATGTCTCACCCAGGCACCAGGTGGCACTGCCCCCATAGCTTTCCTGGGTGCAGCCCATGCCATGGATTGTAGGTAGGTTGTTTACGGTAATACCAAACTGAAATAGCTTGCTGGAGGCTCTAGTGGGTTGGGGTCCTAGGGGTAGCTCTGACACCATGGCTCTGCTAAGGCATCATCTTAGTGGAGACTTTCAGCAGTGGCCCAACACTTGCACTGTCCCTCTCCTTAGGTCATGTGCCCAAGACTCCAGGCACTTAGCCCTTTGAAATATATAAGGAAGAAGCCACAAAACCCTGGCTCACGAGTCTGTGTGCCAGGGGAGATGATATCATTTGGATGCTGCAGAGTTTACCACTTGTGCACTCTGGGGAGGTAGCTGCCACAGCCCATGCTGCACCTGGGTCCACTGGGGCCACAGCTGGGATTGCAGAGGAGTCCTGTGTTGTACCTCCTACTGGGATGTGACACCTGCCTGCTGCAGCCCTGTAGGGACCAGATCACCTACTAGGAGGTGACACCTGCCTGCTATGGCCCTGTAGGGACCAGATCTTCTACTGGGAGGTGGGACCAGCCTGCTGGGGCCCCATGCACCCCAGGTCCTTGCACTCTGGGACTGTGAGGAGACCAGGAAGCCCCATGACCTCCAACTTGGCTTTGTGGTCAGTTTTCCCTGGTCACAGGCAGCAAGTCACAGCTCTGGTGTAAACAGCTGCCTCATTTCCCCACTGTCTTGATAAACAGCTCATAGCTTGGATTGAAATGACTGATTCAAACTAATCTCCACATCCAATTTGGCCACACCTTTTGTGTTTTCTCTTGAATAAGCTTTTCTATTTTTTTCCAAATATAAACAGGCTAAGAATTTTCCCAAGTTTTCAGTACTGTTTCCTTTTGATTAACAATTCCATCTTTAAGCCACATCTTTCTTCTCATATTTTTCTACATGCAGTCAAGAGAAGCCAAGCCAAACCTCCAATGCTTTGCTTGGAAATTTCCTCAGTGAAATACACAATTTCATCACTCACAAGTTCTACCTTCCACAAAGTTTTGGAACATGAACGCAAGTCAGCTAGGTTTTTTTTTTTTTTTTTTTCCTCCGCTGTTCAATGACGTGTGTCTGACTTACATCTGGCACCTCATGGTCTTTGCTGTTCATGCTTCTAAGAATACTCTGTTCTTTGCCACTTAGATATTCTTGAAGACTGAGTTCTCTCTAAGTTCTTCTCTTTTCTTTTTGTGTCTTCACCAGAATATCCCATAACAATTCATTTATGACAATTTTAGCACCTCAAACTCTTCTAGCTTCTATCCACTACCCAGTTCCAAAATCATTCCCATATTTCAGGTGCTTGTTCTAGCAGCCCTTCACTATTGGCACCCATTTTTTTTTTTTATCTTAGTTCATTTGGGCTGCTATAACCAAATACCACAAACTGATAAACAACTGAAATTTCTCACAATTCTGGAGGCTTGAAATTCCAAGAACATGGTGCCCACTGGTTCAGAGTCCAGAAAAGGCCTACTTTCTGGTTCGTAGAGGGCACCCTCTCACCATGTCCTTACATGGTTGCAGGGACCAGCTACCTCTCTGGGGTAACTTCTGTAAGGAACTAATCCCAATCATGAGGGCTCCACCCTCATAATCTAATTATTTCCCAATGTCCCATCGGCTTGGGGGTTAAGATTTCAACACATGTATTTGAGGAGTGGGGGACATTCAGACCATAGCAATGGTGAATCAGAGTTGAAGCTCAGTTTTTTTTTGTTTTTTTTTTTAAATTTTGGATTCATATGAGGGTACCTACGATTAGGTTATACCGTTTGCGATTGTAAGGTAATGTCTGAGTTGCAGTTGAGCCCTTCACCCAGGAAGTGTGCCATATACCTCTACGTTGTACCCATTAGGTTGAAACTTACTGAATCCCATCCCTTCTCCCTCCTCCTCTCCTTTTTGAATTTAATTGTGTTTTTCTCTCCTCTGGGCCTCTAATTATTGCTCCACTAGGTTCAATATAATGCTGAGTACATGACAAGCTTGCTTTTCTATTCTTGAGATATTTTAAGTTGGAGAATGTTTTCCTAGTCCATCCAGATAAGTACAAAAGATGCAAGGTTGCCATCTTTTTATGGCTGAATAGTATTCCATGGTATATGAGTGCTATTAACCCATCACAAGTTGATAGGCATTTGGATTGTTTCTACATCTTTGTGATTATGGATTAAGCTGCTGTAAACATTCCAATGCAAATACAAATATATATGTATTGTGTTAAAATGACTTTGTTTTTCCTTCTGGGTATCTAGTCATGGGATTGCAGCATCAGATGGAAGGTTTGGCTCAGGCTGAGCTCTCTCTGTGCTGCCTCCTGGGGAAGATGAAGACTTGGCCCTCGTTCAACCCTAGGATATCAGGTGTTCCAAAACTAAGTAGTAAAACCATATAACAACAGAGCCTGACTAAAATCGACAGCGGCGATGGCAACAGTAACAGAGTGTGCAGTAGGTCTAAGGATGTGTATTTAGATTGTGAGTTTGATTACTTATACTTCATATTCTTCCAGAAGGGATTTGGGGTCACTTTCAGTAATATCGTTTGGGGACCCACTACTATTTCCCACTGTAATATTATAAGGGGAAAAGAATCAGGCTATTCATTTAGCTCTTTATTTTTATAGGGCAACAAATTTCCTTTTTCACAACATTAATTGTATACCTGCAAAATATAGTTTTACCAAGGAAAAAGAAAAAACATTTAAATCCCACAAAAGCTAAAAATTTAGTTTACCCAATGGACTGAAATTCCTGTTACAAACTGTCACAGCATTTTTATATAAAGGGACTTACAAATTTAGTTTTCCAACTTGTGAGTGTAAGCAGCAACCACTGACTTCAAAGAGAATTTTTGTTTTTTGTTTTATTTATGAAGTAAAACATAATGCATATCTAAATGAACAAAATCTTATGCATATCTAGATAACTTATAGTGATCTTCAAGTTATTATTAAGCAGTTGAATTCTGCCAACTCATTGTTTTCACGCAGAGCTACTTTTTATATGAAGACAATAATAATTTGATATAAGCTTTGTGTATGGCACAATATTAGATAGACTTACAGGGGTCCTCAAACTTTTTAAACAGGAGGCCAGTTCACTGTACCTCAGACTGTTGGAGGGCCAGACAATAGTTTAAAAAAAAAAAAAAAAAAAACTATGAATAAATTCCTATGCACACTGCACTATCTTATTTTGAAGTAAAAAAAACAAAATGGAAACAAATAAAATCGCACCACCTCATGTGTCCCGTGGGCCGCAGTTTGAGGAACCCTGGAAATGTTTGGATATAGTTGAACTTATTTCAAGCTCTTCTGAAAATATTTAGCATATAAAATAAAGTGCCTGTAAACATTTTTAAGAGATAATTTCAGAAATATATAAATTATATTTGGAAAACATCCTGCCTCTAACCTGAAAAAATATTCCTAGAAAACATTAGTTCAAAAAGAAGCTTTATCAGAGATATATAATTTCCTATAATTCAAAAAAACAGTATTAATCAGAGCATGAATTGAGGAAAAAAACTCACAGAGATCACAGGTAGCTACTATGGTTTTAATATGAATCTCTTCTCTAAAAGGAAAAAAAAATATGGATACTATTTGGGGAAAAAAAGTAACTTTCTTTTTATAGTCTTTTAGACAAAAAAGTACAAAAGAATAAATTGGTATGATTTTAGATTTGAACAGAAAAGAATTTATTGCTGAAGTTGAATATTCCCTAGCCTGATGTCATTGATAGTTCAAATTGCCAAATTCAATAAAACCTTTCAAATCTCTTTTTAGTTAATCAATCTCACTAACACATTTAGCACTATGGACCACTTCTGCTCCGCCATCCTGGCTTCTGCAATTGAAATCCTTTTGCTTCTACATCAGTGGTTCTCAACCTACCCCAGGGAGACAGACAAAGAGATTGCAGATTCTTGGTTGGGGGTCTGAGGGCTTTAAAAAAATTAGGACTTACTATTGCTTAATTATATATATATGTA
Source organism: Loris lydekkerianus (assembly GCA_963574355.1). NCBI lineage: Eukaryota > Metazoa > Chordata > Mammalia > Primates > Lorisidae > Loris > Loris lydekkerianus. The sequence continues at coordinate 9,212 of CAUYPK010083346.1, read as the reverse complement.
AATATATATGTATATGTCAGAAATATTTGAAAATATATTTATGTACTTACATATTTTTGAAATACGGACAATATGGAATTATAGAAGTACAAAATCTCTTAAACATTAGCATTAAGAAAATACTTTTTGGGGTTTTATTTTTTTCTTTCTTTTCAGATTAGGAGCTTTGGGTGGGAAGCTCTGAGCAGTAGGTTTGTGGGATTTTGGAATTTGTATCACCTTTGGTCACAGCTCTGATTTTAAAATTTGAGACAGAAATGATGGGTTTTGAAGAAGGGGAAGGGGACCAGAGGTTGATTTCCTGGCTCTGAACTGAAGATTGAACTGAGAGTCTTTGAATATCTAAGTGATCAAGAGGAGGTGAGAATTCACAATTTCATTTTTTCCTAAACACAGAGACTGTGCTTTTGGCTGGCACTTAACGAAGTAAATGGGGCCTGAGACCATGCTAGCCTGAAAAACTTGAACTTATAAGAGAGGATGGCATTCTCAAATAAATACAATTAAATGAAAAAGAAAATACCCTTGCTTCAAGGAAGTGAGGGTGGGGGATGAAGGTGATTTTTTTTCTTTTTAAATGATTCGAGTATTTAATTTGTGTCTAAAGACACACATCTGGACACAGGAGACACATGGCCCTGTTCAGCAATGTTGGTTCCTGTTTAGCCACCATCATGGAAACACATTACTAAACCCTTTCATTAAAAAAAAATGATATCACCTACCAAAAGAAGAGTGTTCCCTCAAAACTCATTTGAGTACCTCTGTGGTCACAATTTACCCAATGTGTTTTTACATTAGAGGCATCATGTAAAATAGTAATAAAATGAAATTATTTTTGAGAGCAAGTGATTATAGCAAAGCAATGTTACAATTTTTATGATCTGAATAGAGCAGCAACCAGTGATTAGCTCTTAACTACCTCTGAAATTACACTTCCCTTGAATATATTATTATATGTGGTGCAGTGACAGCCTGCAATTGTTAACTTCATGTGGGTGCTTTTTATAGAATAAATCAAAAGCCAGCAACTTCACAAGGGGTCATTTGTTTCTGCCAGAAATTTGGGAACTGTGTGGGTGAATGCAGCTAATTTCTATAACCAACTCAGAGAGAAGAAAGCGACTCTGTTCAGAAGTGTCTGTTTTGTACAGTCCTTGAATGCTCATATCTGTATCTTTGAAACCCCTGCAGCACATCCCTTTAGTGTGTCTTATTTAAGTTCATATTTGGTGGTAGGCCAAGGCCAATTTGTTAGCACTGCTGATAGATTCACGGCTGTGGGGGTGGAAGTTAAGGGTCAAAAAGTGTCCTCATGAATACCAAGCCCAGCAGCTGCAGCAGCTGCACTGTGGCAAAGGAATCTGTGGGATCAACAGGAATGTTGGAGGCCAAGAAGCAAAAGTCTCTCTCACTTCTACCCTCTATCCCCACCCCCCATGGCTCTGCTGTCAGAATTTGGAGTCACCTGCTGCACCCTGGGCAGAGGTGAACCTTTGCTGCTCAGTGCCTTTCTGGTGTCTCACCCTCTTGGGGAAAGCTTTTGCTGTTATTCTGCCACCCCTCTGTCCAGAGACAGGAAGACAAATGTCCACTTTAAACAAACCACAGCATGACAAATTCAATAAATTAAGAGATGGCGAGCACATTTGTAATTAAATCCAGTATTCGACATGAGAGGTAGGATACTTAGCTAGATACAAAAGGTGCCCAGTGACCCAGGTATCCTGTCCTGTGTCTCTAAGACAAAAAATCAAAGGACATTGGCCTGAGATAAAGATGAAGAAGTAAGCACGGGTTAGGTTTTAGTCTCACCCCCTAAAAACAAAGGTTAGTCATGGAAGATACTAAGTGACACAAAATATCTGCGTCCTTCTAGAGCTGCCACTAAAGTAAATGACAGCCAAAGCATGTGCTGGGAGGCCACTGTGGGCTTGGGAACACATGATGATGATGTATTTTATTAGACCTGAGTGGTTGCAAAGAGATTTAAGACATACTTTGATAGAAGAATGAAGAGAACCTGCTGAATAACTAACTAACTGTGGAAGAAAGTAAAGGAGTAAACGGTCTGGTGTTCCTTTCTTGAACTACTTAGGTACCAATGGCATTTATTAAATAAAACAAGTTAATGGAGAAATCTTTTAAGCCATGGTATCTACTAAAGCCTGAAAAATGATTTATTTACTTGACTAAAATTTAGTGTAGAAGCAAATGCTTAAGAATATGCCACGTGTATGTGATGAAAAACAGACACCCATTCACCACCAATTTTCAGTCAAACATTAACCACAATTCCCAACACATTAACACTTGACAGAGGCTGCCTTTCCTACAAAGAAGCTGAGGTTTTCCCTTGATTTAAGAGCTTTGTTTTAAATAGCAATGATGTGCTGACCTAAAGCCACTCCAAAGCCAGGTGCCCTGACTCCAGGTGCAGCTCAAAGACATCATGACTTTCCTCCAGCTCCCTAACTCAGACATGGGACAGAGATGAGAACGTTCCCTGAGCAGATGACAGGCTTCTATTTCCCTTTGCAGGACGAGACCCTTGAAGAAATGGTTAAGCACTGTGAGGTACCACTGAGAGCAGCCAGATGGCTGTGTTAAAAGCCTGGTCCCACTGAGATCAGTCCCCGGGAAATTATTCCAGTTAATGCTTCCAATTTTATTCACTGCCTTTGCCTTGACAATATTTCCCAAGCCGATGTTGGTTGACAACCACTCTCAAAAGCACCGCCTACCCTAATTTAGATTTTGAGTTCTCTTCCCTGAGCATGCCAGGCAGTTTCTTTTACAAACTGAATTCTCAGCCTGAATTTTTGCTGAATCTTTTCATTCTAGCCCTCCCTAGGTGACCTAGCTCTGACACCTTCCAAACTCTCCAGTTCTGATTTCTACTCTGGAATTTACTAGTTCTTTCTTCAGGGTGCACCCTTACTTTAAGTCCAAGATTTGTGGGTGGAAATAAGGCCTCATCATATACAAAAAATGCAAAAATAAGTATACACATTTTAGGGAAGGAAAAAAATGTATTAAAATTGTAATACTCAAGTCATATTTGACTTCTGCAATGACAAGAGATACAAGATACAATATACAAGAACACAAATGTTGTTGGTATATATTGAGTATTATAATTTTAATACTTTTTTTCCTTTCTTAAAACATGTATATTTATTTTTGGCACCTATGTATATTTCACTGTTAGATTCCCAGGGGTAGTGCTATAACTATCAGTAACTCCCTAGTATTCTTTAACTAAACTTCTTATAAAGTCTATGAGTACAAAAATCAAATGACTAATTTACCCACAGACTCAGCAAGTATATTAACACTGTACAGTACTGATTTAGGACATAGTGGCAAAAAGTATATAACAGAATAAAGTACATTTCAGAAGAGTAAAACTTTGAAGGTTATTGATGTAAAGAATGAATTACAGTTTACTTAAATAAAACACACACACACACACACACACACACACACACGTATATATCTGTATACACACATAATTATAAAACACATCACATACCTCCTTCCATCTGTTGGCTTTCCATGAAGGGCACCTGACAGACCTACAGGCCTTGTGAGTTGGAGGTTTCTGTAGATGATTGCAGTATTGTTCTTCTAATTTCCCTCGGAATTGGTCAATGCAAAGCACCTCCCGGTACTTTATGCCTTTACCACAAGAAGCTGAGCACTAGAAAAGAATATGAATGCCCTTGATTCATTTTTTTAATTAGGTTTACTTCACGAAGTATGACATGAAACAGTCAAAATGTCCCTGCTTTGATATTTTTATTTAAGATATACTCTAGTATTTCTAATTAGAGAGAAGTTAAAATTTGCCATTCTGCTTTGTGCCATCAATTGATGTTATTGTCAGGTAACATGATTACCTTTTTTTATAATTCATTCTACAAAAATGTACTGATTGTCTGTAGTATAACTGGTACTGTCTGGCACATAAATGTTTTCAGGGGTGTCCAACCTGTGGCCCGCAGGTCATGTAGGGACTATTTAAGGACTGTTTTGCGTATCTTTGATGTCTGTGAAATTTCTGCACAGGACTTTTTTTGTGCTCATCGGCTTATGATAGTGTTTGTATATTTGATATGTGGCCCAAGACAATTCTGTTACCAATGGGCAGCAAAAATAAAAAAGGCTGGAGCCCCCGTAAGATCTTTTATGGTTAAAGACCATCTTCCACTAACTCCTTTTATCATGCATCATACAATAAAATCTGCTTTCGATTTTAAGAGTCAAAATCTATCCTATTTTTATCCCCATATAATTTTCCACATTGAAAAATATGTTTTCTATATTTAAAAAAAAGTAATGATCTCTCAATGCAGGAAATGTGATTGAGAAGGCAGAAATTTTATTTTCAATATAAAAGCATAATCTAGTTCAGGTCGGTCTTCTGCATCAATTTTGATGTTTCTCTCTGCCATCAACCCTCCAATATATTTAAGAAAGCAAAGAAAAAAACCCTAAAGTTTTTTCAAAGTATAGCTTAAACAATTATTGAACTTCATGTTTCAGCCAGTTGCCATTTGATGAGTGAGGCCAGTGCAACATTGTGGAAAGAACTTGGGTTCTTACTGCAGGGTGACTTGAGGAACATTTTATCTATCACCTGTCCAAGCCTCAGTTTCTTTATTTGTAAAGTGAGGAACAATCTTACAAACCTGTTAGGAAAAGTAACACAAGACAAAGGACATAAAATGTCCAAACCGATCCTGTTACATATGGTGGGTCATCAGTAAATCGTGGCCTCCTCTTCCAGCATTTTCCTTCACACAGCCTCAGAAAGGATACTGACTGTTTCAGCAAGATATATGTTACCAGGGCAAAGTTAAGCAAAAAAAAAAAAAGACATGGAGACCAGGCAACTGTTCTCATTCTTCTGAGACAGCTGTTGACATATGGTTTCATTTAGAAATTTACACTGAGTTCCGAGAACATTAGATGATATATTATGTCGTTTATGTGTATTATGAGCTCACAGACTATTAGACTATCTGCACAGACTATTAGATGCTTAAAATAAACTTTTAAAAATGAATTGTTTGGGGTAATTTACCTCTTTATATTATCAGTAATACTATATCCCATTTGTGTTGGCAATTAATTTTAAAGCCAGTACCTGATTATTAAGACTTACTATGATCATAGCCTACGCGTCCTCTCTCGCCTCCCCTCTTGAATACTTACAACCTCCCTGAGGCACGCAGAAGACATTTGGCTCTGTGAAAATCTCTAATAGATCTTCACATACACTGTATTGAATTAAGACAACATTCTCTCCTCCTGTTGATCTAGACCTGCCTATATGTTATGCTCTTCTCTGGCTACTTGTCTTGGGCATTTTTGCTGCCCATTTCTTTCTTTAGTTGCTTATTTTTCAAAGAGTATGACATATTGTACACTAAAAATCAAATATTATTAAGTATTGAACACATAAAGGTGTGTTCTAACTACTTTGAGTACATACATGTTCACACATGGAAGAATGTTTCCCCCCTCAGACGTATATTATTTTTCTTACTTTTGAGTTGGGATCATTTGGACAAAGGTAACAATCATCACTCTTCCTTTTAGCCCCTTTCAGTAATGATTATGATGACTATTCATATGCAGATTTATTTAATATCGTCTCTTGCTTTTGCCCATTGTTTATTTATACTGAAAGTGTTTATAATCTGAGGGACACACAGATTATATCTATGAACTAGATGATGACAGAGTAGGTCTTAAATAAAGTCTATGGACTAGGTGATGCCAGAGTAGGTCTTAAATAAAGTCAAACCCAGCAAAGACCATAAAAACAAAGACACTAGAAGATACTAAATACCATTAAAATGATACAATAAAAAGTATAATGGAATTAGGAAATTCATGGAAAGTACCTGTTTCTTTCAGGGATATTTGATATAGGAAATTCATGAAAAGTAGCTGTTTCTTTCTGGGATATTTGATATCTACCCAAGAAGAAGGTGATACTTGAGCTCAGTCTTGAAGGAGAACTAGGTTTGTTGGTGGGCAACGATGGATGATCTTATGTATTTCTTTGATGTACCTTATCTAGCCCTTGCCCGTGTGTGTCTGCTTTGTAAAATTCCCACAGTTCTTTTAACAGTGCCAAGAATCTGAGAATCATTCAATAAATGTATAGCAAATTGTTAATATTTCTGATAAGACTGGCCAATTCATTTACAAAGTCATGAACTATAAGAGAAGAGAGATTAAGGTCAAGATTCTACTTTAGAATTCAGCAATGTATTGCTTCTAAAGCAATGTATATGAAAGAAATGTACATGTGGACCTGTACTGCATTGTCAAAGGGAAGATTATTTTTAGTAAAACCGAGTGTGCTCCTACACTAACTAAATTATAACTCTAGATCATCTTCGATTCCTTCTCTTCCTTGTTATTATAATCTATTAGAATAATACAGTCCATTACTAGTCTAGGTAGATGATTTTTAAACATAAAATTATATTTATCAACACATTTTATGTCATTTTATAGCTCATATTTATAAGCATATTTAATAAACATAAGGACTATTATTAAACATATTTTCATAAATCTTGCTCTTTTTTGCTCAAAAACTGATAATGGCTATCTATTGTCCTGAAAAGCAAAGAAAACTTACCCTCTTTCTTGCATTCTTGGTCCCCTACATATTAGTCAACATACTTTTCCAAATTTATATTTTGCTCATTTTAATTATGCAAACTTCTCTCCGTTTAGGAGTACTATAATTGTGTTAATGAAGCATATTCACTCAACAAATGCTCTCAGTATTTCTTTTTTTTTTTTTTTTAATTAAATCATAGCTGTGTACATTAATGTGATCATGGGGCACCATACCCTGGTTTTATAGACCATTTGACACATTTTAATCACACTGGTTAACATAGCCTTCCTGGCCTTTTCTTAGTTATTGTGTTAAGACATTTATATTCTACATTTACTAAATTTCACATGTACCCTTGTAAGATGCACCACAGGTGTAATCCCACCAATCACCCTCCCTCAGCAGATAATCTGGTTCTTATAAGACTAAATCTTCCTAGAGAAGAGGGTCCTGATGATAAGGTACAAGACACCAATTCTATTATAGCTTAATTTAAGCTACAGAAAATTTCCCCTGACCTATCAGGACTATCCAATGATGTGATTTGAGACCTAGAAATATCATCCCAGGTGGCAGGAAGTAGACACATATAAAGTGACCTACAGCCCAACTGTAATTTCTGCCACTGGCCTCTTTGCACATGAGAAAAATGCCTGTTTTACTGTTCTGTATTGAGACAATCTTACATAAAAGGAGAGAAAAGACATTGCATTCTGTTTGCTTTTTGCTTTTATCTGTTTTTTTTTTTTTTTAAACTCCCCCGAGGAAGCTCACGCTGACAAAAACATGAATCCACAGCGGGGAGGGGTGAAGCGTCACTTCTTGGGCTCACCGGGCTGTGAAATGTAGCATTTCCCTCTCGAATAATCATGAACAATATTACAAATCAGGAAAGAGGAACGCCACTTCAATTATGAGATGACTTCTATATACTGCTCCCCCTTTCATAATATGCCAGTAGAAACTGGTAATAGTACTTATTACCCAAGTTATATTTAAAATTTTGTATCCAAAATATATTCTAATTTTTTCCCTTATTTTTCCAATGGGTCAACATGCCCACAGATATTTCGTTAAAAGGCCAGCTTGCTATGCTAGATACTACCTTTCTTCAATCCAAATCATCAGATCAAACAGTATTTTGACAGACGTAATTTATTTTGTGTTTAGTTCATAAACCTGGTCCAGGTAAGGCACAGTCAGAGGTGGAAACACCTAGACTGCCCCTTACTTTGGAAGATTTAAGTCACAGAGCAGTTGGGGATCAAAAGCAGAACAATAAACAGGATTAAATATTCTGAGGGAATGTTAAATTGGTTTGGCATGTAAATCTGGAACGGGAAGAAATTAAGAACTAGATCTGTAAAGGCTCTCAAGCTAAGAGGGCAAAGAAGGGAGAAAGAGGAAGTGCGTCTGTTTCTTATTTGAGTTTAAGGACTCTGGGGTTAATTGTGTCCTTTCCTCCTTCCCATTCATTTTGTCTCACATTCTGCGTGTCTGGCTGCACGCCTCAATAGGAGGCATTTCAGAAGTGCCTGGGAGACCCGTCCCACTTGCCTTTTCTTGCACCAGCCCAAATCCCATCCTTCCATCCCACACCTTCTCCACCATCTGAACCCTGTGCTGCGGGGTGGGGTGGGGGGGTTTCTACCTCTGCTGCTTTTCCCTCCCAGTCTGAATCAGCAACTCACTACCTTAGTTTTAATTGGCATTATTTGCCTCTTCTCCCTAACACTAGACATAGTTTTCTTTATTCTGATGGAAGATTCCCAACTCACTACAGAAAAGATCTGTTAGATTTTGTAGGAATAATAATGAAATCTTCATGGCTAGAAGGAGAAAATACTGATCACCACCTCTTCTTTTTAATAACTACCTGCATAGGCAGCAGTTTTAGGGGTTTGTTTCTGTTTTTCTAATCACAGCTTTTTGACAGGGTTCCAAAAAGAATGACTATAGCCTCCTAAGATGAATGCTTTGCTCAAACACTGGGAGAATCGGACTTTATAATAAGAACTACTCTATGTGTTCCATTTCCAGTGCTTTCTGTTACCGCTATTTATTAATATGCTGTGGAAGGAGGTTTATGGCTGAGCTCACAGCACTGTTCTTCCATAAAGCAATTATAATCACGTTTATTATTTAAAATTCATTCTCTAGCTTGAACCAGAATAGCCACCCAATGTAAATTATTCAAATTGGATTGTATCTCTGCTATCAGATGGAAGCGAGCTCCTGTCTTGTAACACTTTGTTAGAGGAATTCATTCAGCAGGGATGGCGCCTCTGACATGAGGAGACCCTTGCCTGGGGGTGGGGGGTATAAGTACCTGTGGAGCCACGGGAGGGATCTGGGTACCTGTGAAGCCACGAGAGAGGGTGTGGGTACCTGTGGAGCCACGGGAGGGGGTGTGGGTACCTGTGGAGCCACGGGAGGGGGTGTGGGTACCTGCGGAGCCACGGGAGAGGGTGTGGGTACCTGTGGAGCCACGGGAGGGGGTGTGGGTACCTGCGGAGCCACGGGAGGGGGTGTGGGTACCTGCGGAGCCACGGGAGAGGGTGTG
>CAUYPK010083343.1:0-36330 GCA_963574355.1 Loris lydekkerianus | reverse complement strand
GCATGCGGCCGGCTACTTCCAGAGTTGTCAGGGCCTCCACCCCACACTGGCCTAGAATAGCCTCATCTTCTAGGGGCGTGCCTGCCAGGAGCACGACTTGATCTTCCGGGGCAATGCCCTCCAGAGAGGCTACGTGAGCCTACAGAGAAAAATAAAACTGATAAGCCTTCTTGTGGGGAGTGAGAGTGAAAAGCACGGGATGGGGGTCCAGGGAGCAGCAACTAACTTACCTTTATCTGGGCAACAGTCTCTTGGCCAGTTACCTCGAGGGTGTGTAGCTCCTGGGCGCGGACGAAGAGCTGCATTTTGGCGACTGCAGAAAGAAAGTCGGCTTGTAAGAGAAGAGAAAGAGTGCTCTTGAAGGGGTCAGGGAATAGAAAGCAGCACAGAGACGATCGCGCCGGGGTGAAGGTGGTTGCGGTGGCTCACGTGTAGAAGGCAGGGTCTGCCAGGGAGTTCGGATAGGGGACTAGATCAGAGTCACAGAGCAGCTCCCCTTCCTCGATTTCTCCCGCACTCTCTGACCTTGCGGCCAACACACTTTCAGCCCTCCGAATTTATTTGCCGTTGTCCAATCCTTACCTGCACCACAAGACCCGCAGCTACGACGAAGATGGAGTCGAGAAAGAGGAAGGAGCGAGCGTGCGAACGTACCTCAACGCCGGCTGCGTGTTACGTCACTGCCGAGCGACCGCGCGGGCTTCAGATTTTTGTACCTCCCCGAGAGGTCCTAGCTCCGCCTCCTTACGCTCCGCGCAGGCGTTCTTCAGTTCCGGGAAGGACGGGTAGGAGGGGTGGGGCAGGAGCAGGCAGGTTGCGCGCGCAGAAGCTAGAGCCTAGGCGGAGCAATCCAAGATGGCGGCTGCCTTGTTCCGGGCTATTCTGCCGTGCTGGAGAACCGGCGTCCATCCGGGCTGCGGGTTACGGCTGCTGGTGAGAGTCCTGTGTCTTGAGCTGAGGCTAGCAGTCTGGGCCTGAGGCTTATTTGTCCATTGTAACCCTGAAAATTGCATCCCTAGTTGGAACCTTAGTTTTCCTGTCTAACTGGGGTAATTTGTCTCAAGTGTAGACATAAGACTGAGAGAAAAAGTGGCAGATACTGTGGAGTGCGCTTTGGGAGCAATGTGGGGGTTGGAATTTGGCTGCAGGATTGAGAGGAACTGCACATCGACAGTCGCCTGATTTTTCGAAGGGGAAACCGTGCCCAAGGGTAAGGACGGTCCCCGAACAGTGGCGACACTTGTATGGGCAACGTTTTTGCCCGGAGCTCTTGATATACAGTTCGCTTCATTCTGCTTCCCTGCTTTCCTTGTAACTCTGAGCCTAACATAACTTCGGGATATCTGTTGCGAGAAGTGTTCAAGAAGGATCTGTAGGCTGGAGGACAGACTCAAGTGACCTAAAGTATATAGTTTATAATTATTTCTCTCTCTCTCTCTCTTTTTTTTGAGACAGAGTCTCAGTATGTCGCTCTGGGTAGAGTGCCGTGGCGTCACACAGCTCACAGCAACCTCCAGTTCCTGAGCTCAGGCAATTCTGTTGCCTCAGCCTCCCAAGTAGCTGAAACTAGCGGCGCCCGCCTATTTTTTGTTGCAATTTGGCCGGGGCAGGGTTTGAACCTGCCACCCTCGGTATATGGGTCTGGCGTTCTACCCACTGAGCCACAGGCGCCGCCCTCTCTTTTTTTAGACAGTCTCTCTTTATCTCTATCTCTGCAGAGTCTCTGCTCCTGCTAGAGTGCAGTGGCGTCATTGTAGTTCACTGCAACCTCCAACTCCTGGACTGAAGTGATTCTTTTGCTTCTTCAGCTCCCCTGCCCCCCCCCCCCCTCCAGTTAGCTGGGACTATAGGCCTGCTGATTCTTAAAATAATTATTTTAAGAAATAATTATTTCTTAAACTCAACCTTTGTCTGTTGTAGAAAGGGTGTAATAAAATACCTAACTTGTATCATTTCAAGAATTAAGTGAAAACAATGACTGTAAAGCACTTAGTACCAGTACCAGTGCCTGGCAATGTCTGAGGCCAAAACCTTCCTGATAAGGGGAGGGATCCTATCATGTGAGTGGAGAATTCTATCATGTTTGCTTCAAGTGCCTAGTCCAGAATGACAATGTTTCCACAGGATGTTTGAAGGAAATTTAAATATTGACAAATGCCATATTGGCTGTTTTTATGGTTGATTGGTTTTTTGGAAATAAGCACATACTTCTCATTTGAATCCACAGAAATTCTAAGAGAGGCAGGCTGTTCAGCGTGCCTTTGCTGAACATTCCCACCTAACACCCTGGAAGACTGAAGTCTGGTGCTATCTTAAGTCAACCTAAATAACAGAGACTCTTACAAATATATTTATTTGCTAACAGGGGTAAGCTATATATGTATTCAGGAACGTAAAGGAAGACAGGTTTTGAAAGGAAACATGAGGATTACATAAGTGTTTTCAGATGATTATACTTGGCTATAAGGCTCAATAACGGGTGGAACCAGCCCAAGGTTGGACAGGCAGTTGCTGGGCAGATGTCCTCGAAGAAGTATTTTTTGGTGTACAGTTGTTGTGGACTTCACAAGGTTGTGGTTTTTGGAGTCTTGTGATAGTTCTCCTTATCAGCCATTTGTGCACAAGAACCCTCATTTCAAGGCCTTCCCATTCTATTTGTCAGGAATTTTAAACCCAAGCAACTCAATTTTGATTATGATAACTTACACACCTACCCCCAGCCTTTTACTTATGCCATTTTCTCTGCCTTAATGATTTCTTTCTCTACTTAATGAAGTTCTGCCAATCCTGTGTTGCATGTGCTATTGGAGACCTGGTTTTTTGTTTGTTTTGCCTCAGAGCCAGACCCAGGGGCCTCTGGATTGCCCCACCTTTGTGGAGTCTGTGAATGAATACCAGTTTGTTGAGCGCCTGTTACCCCCTGCCAGCATCCCAAAACCCCCAAAGCATGAACATTATCCCACCCCCAGTGGCTGGCAGCCTCCCAGAGGTGAGTTCTGTGGTGTGGATGGTTTTAAGGCTGCAGGGAAGCATTCTTCCTGCCTTAGCTAAGGTTCTGGATTCCCCAGTGGCTTTGGGGTTTGTGTTGAGATCCCTGGCAGATCTTATCTGTCTCATGCCCGTGGAAGGGCCCAGGAGTGAAGCCCTCTGATTCACTGGTATCCAACCATCCACACTACTATTGGGATGAGAACTTCCCATATGGGGCAAAGTAAAGCACAGAGAAAAAACCCAAGAGCTTGGATCTCCCTTCTTTCCCTAGAAGACTATGTACCATAATTGAGCTTAGGAGTCAGGGAATCTGGGTTTTCATTTGGCTGTGCTAGTCACTGCTGATGTGAACTTGAGGTCTTAGTTTCTCCCAAACTCAGTTTCAGCAAAATGAAGGCAATCTGTTCAGTACATAAAGCCCTTAGTGTCAAGCCCAACATATAGTAGGTGTTCCAGCGGTCGTAAATCTCGATCCCTTTGTTACAGATATTGATTTCAGCCTCCCTGACCCAGTGGAGAAGAGCAAGGGTGGACCGAAAGAGGCAGGGAAGCATGGCCCTGACTTCTTTACTTCTTGAGCACATACTCAGTGCCAGGCTTTGTGCAGGACCTGGGATGCCAGGGTAAACAACTTGGTCCTAACTCTAAACTGAGGGAAAAAGGAGATCCTGATCTGAAATCTGGAGGTGGCTTGTTTTAGTTGAGTGCCCTGACCCTCTGCATGAGAACCCTCTGTGAGGGGAAGGGCTTTGGCTGAGGTGGTATGAGGCCTAGGGAGAGTTGGCTTATCACTGTCCCTCCCTGTCACAGACCCACCACCTGACCTGCCTTACTTTGTTCGGCGTTCTCGGATGCACAACATCCCTGTCTACAAGGACATAACACATGGCAACCGCCAGATGACTGTGATCCGGAAAGTGGAGGGAGACATCTGGGTAAGTGGGTGGATGGGTTGGAGTTTTGACTCTTTGAGGGCTGAAGGGATGGGAGTTCTGTAGAGGGAAAGGACTCTTGGCCAGGCCTCATTTGTCATCTTCCAGGCTCTGAAGAAAGATGTGGAAGATTTTCTGAGCCCATTGCTGGGGAAGACACCCATCACCCAGGTCAATGAGGTGACAGGTACCCTGCGGATTAAGGGCTACTTTGACGAGCAGCTCAAAGTCTGGCTCCTGGAGAAGGGCTTTTGAGACCAGCAGACTGGTGTTCGAGGGACCTCAAGAGGAGGGAGGTGGGTGTTGGAGTCCCTGGGACAGGGATACAGAGGACAGGGCTAAGGGGCTGTGCAGGGCAGAGTGTGAGGGCTGAAGGGCTTTAGGGTCAGGCTTTGCTTGTGTAAAGGGGTAAATGGGACCCTGTACACAGATGTGAGTGCTGAGAGAGCCACCTAACCAACCAGGAACTAATGTTAGCTGCTGTTCTCTCCACTTTGGCTTGTTCCTGCATTGGGGTTCCTTGTGCTCAGCTATTCAGATTCTAGGGGTTGTCCTTGTATGGAAGTAGTAGCCCAACGAAATTTAGGAGATGGTAGTCCAGGCTGACTAGCGTTCCTTCCTTGGCCCTCTAAGGCTCACTGTTGCAAACATTACTGAGCCCTTGCTCTCTAGGCCATACCCAGCTTGGAGAACACAGATTTCTCAGGCCTGGGTCCTGATGGTCTTAAGTTCCAAATGCACTGCTGAACATGGAGCCACAGAGTGCCAACCTCAGCCCCCTGGGATCTTTCTGAGAGATAGGAACCCCATTCCAAGTCCCTGTTCCATTCCAGAGCAGACTTGGGTCTAAAAGAGTTTCCAGCTCCCAGATGTTAAGGGATTAGCTCTGGCTGGCCTGATCACCAGGGAGTGCCTGGGAGCTCCTCAAAGCCCAGCATAGGGCCATCTTCCTGAGCCCGCTAACCTAGAATCAAGGTGGTCTTTTGCCCCTGCCATCCCATCGCACCCAACTAGCCTTGACACTTGCCCCGTCCTTGGGGTTACAGGTAAAAGGCCTGAGTGCCTACCCTACCACGGCATCACACTGGCTAAGCTTTCAGATCCTGGCTCTCCTGTTTGATCTCTGACCCAAGGCATTGTATTAAGCTTCTCTGGGGGCTATTTTTCTTCTGTAAAATGGGCACATCTTCAGTTCATGATCAATATTCTCACCAAAGATAGTGCTGGGTTACATGAAACCGTCATTCCAGGATATTCCAGGGTATTCTCAAGTCTACAGCCTCAGCAAGGAAATGGAGCCTGACACACTGATGCTATGACAAGCCTCACCAACATTAATGCAAGTTTTTATTTGGCCGTATATACAATTTAAGCTATTAAAATTTGTACAATATTTACAAATTAAATAATCATCTGAAACTGTCTCCAGCAACTCTTGTAACACAAAACTGAGGGGGGAAAAGACTGGGGTGGGCGGGCAGGCAGGCCTTGGCTCCTGTGGTTCCTCCCCAGCCCAGAACCTTTTCTAAACTGGAAAGACCAGGAGCCTGGCACTCCTGCTCCTCCTTCCGGGGGTTAAGCATTCAAATTCAAAAGACAAAATTTAAGCCAAAAGACACTAGTAAGGAATTCCAATTCTAAACTCAAGGAAAGATCTGCAAGTTGAGAAGTGGCCTTCCTTGGGCTCTGGGGTCTGCAGTGGTTAAGGAGCAGGCACACTAGCCTTCAGCCTGGAGTGTGGCTGGGCAGTTGCTGCTGGGTGAGATGGGTCAGTCTCACCTGAGAGAAGCCGCAGGGGAAAGGAGCCTGGGGGAGGGGGCAGGGTCCCTCAGTGCTGCCCGCCTGCCCCCCCAGTCCCCCAGGCACTCCTTTCCCTGAGTTGTGTGGTTGCCAGTAAGACATGGAAATGCCATAGGGCATAGGGGGCACAGCCACCACTACAAGGGGCTTCTGGGGAGATTAGGGTAAGAAAAGGAAATTGGTACCTGTCTTGCTGAGTGGGCCAGGGAGCAAGTTCCTGGCCTGCCTTCAGCCCCTCTAGAGCCTATACTTGAGAACAGAAGCTAATACTGTTTGGCACTGCAGTGTGACTCCGCACACACAAGCAGGGATGAGAGGGACTACTCCTCCCAGAAAGGAGTCCGGGGAAGAGAGCTTCTCAAAGGCTCAACTTGCTGCTCCCATGGCCCCAGCTGGGCCCCAGCAGAACAGCTGAAGAGTTGGAGAGGAAGGCTAGAACTGACCCCTCAAGAGCCCCATGGCTGCCAGGGTTCTGAGGGCTGGAGCCAACTGGGAACTCTGGGCCTTTCTGCAATTAGCCTAAGGGATGCCACCTCCTCTTCCTCAGAGTTGGGGGTTACTACTCCCTGGTGCAGATAGAGGGAGCTGGCACTTGGTGGCAGGACGAGTTCCAGCGAGTGCTGCTCAAGAGAGCGAGGGCAGGGGCCGGGCCTGGGCAGTGTCAGTGGGCAACAGGAGACTCCAACTTCTGTAGGCGACGGCGGCGCAGCTCTGCAGCATCAGGCTCTCCATCCTCGGGCAGCTCCTCGGTGCCCACTGACTCAGGAGCTGTAGACAGAGAGGTCAGAAATAGAATTCAGGGAAGTCCTCTGCTTCATCCCACTAGGGAATAATCACACTTACCTGGAGGCTTTTCGGTTTCAGGGGTTGGTGGGGAGGCTCCTGGGGATGGGGTGGTGGCCTCAGAGCTGGGGATGCTGGTAGAGGAAGCAGCAGTGACAACTGGGGGAGCAGTCTCCTCCGTGGGGTTGACTGAAGTGGCAGGGCGAGGGGGCCTGGAAAGAGAAGGGAGAAGTGGACCTGGCCTTGGCATCCTGGGTTGGACAAATTTCTTCAGCTCTTGGTAGCCTTGTAAGACAAGAGTCTAGAACCATGTGCCTCTGTTGACCCAGTGACCAGCAGACAGAAGTAGACACGTTGAATGGTGTCACACCTTGGATGGTGTCATACCTTGGATGATGTGACTCAATTTAAGGGCTAAGTGCTTCTGTCCCCTAGATTGTGAACTGCCTACAGGCAGGGACTATTCACTATTCACTTTTACCATGGGGTATGAGAATGTTATAAGGTTCCCAAAGTGCTCAAGCCCTGGACTCCAGCTGTCATTGCTGGGTGCCAAGCACTATGTACTTACCACTTAAGAATGAGTTCTCAAGGGGGAGACTTTGAGGGGATATAGGATGAAAAACTCCCCATTGAATACAATGTATTCTATTCAGGTGACAGGTATATTAAAAGCTTCAAATTCTCTATGCAATTCAGCCAGGTAACAAAAACCATTTATATACCCTAAATCTATTTAAATAAAAAATCACCCTTAAAACTCCTGTATTCTAATGAAGTAATGGAGGTTATAAAACAAGTGAGTGATGGACTTAGGCTGGGATGGCTCCAAGTGACTCCTATTATTTGCTCCCTCAGATTAGGGGCAGCAATTCACATATTTCTGACCTCTCTGTCCACAGCTCCTGCAGGCTTTGGGGGCAACCTAAGAATGTTATATGTTAAACTAATAAAGCACTGTGGATTTTGAATAATTTGCCTTTGGAAAAAAATATATAGGGACAAGTTTCAAGGCCAGTTCTCTAATAAACATCATTTCTACTTACATCTAGACTTGCTTTTTGGAATGGGAGGGTAAAAATGCAAGAACTCCCTAAAACCCTGGGGAGGCCTACAAATCAGTAGCCTGAATCAGCAGGTGTCACAGGGTGGCAGGATAGCCAAAGGCCAAGAGCCACTGCTGGGGACCTTTTGGCAGCTTCGTTACCCATCCCACTCCCCACAAAGACGCACCCCAGGGAGGCCAGCACAGTGAGGTACTGGTTTATCTGCAGCATGGCGGCGTCCAGCAGCGTGTGGATGTTGCGCAGGCTTTGCAGCCGGGCCTCCAGGTGCTGCCGCTCGTGGCCCTCCAGAGCTCGAAGCTCCTCTGGGGTTAGTCCAGCAAAGCCCGCTGGGGGCACAGGCATTGGGGGGAAGGCTGGAGAAAGGTAGAGCCTCAGTCTGTGCTGCCTGGGCCTGATACCACCCCAGCCTCCAGAACAACCTAGAGAATGGACCAACTTACCAAAAGGTGGAGGCAGAGGCATACCCATCCAGGGAGGAGGGAAGGGGAAGCCCGGGGCAGGGCCAGCTTCTGAGGGAGAGCCAGAGCCAGGTGCCGGGGCAGAGGCAGTAGTGCCACCAGCTGTGGTTGTGGCTGCTCCACTGGGCCGAGAAAGGGCTGCTGAAGTAAGAACATAAGAAATGAGTGACTGGCAGCACCGATAGTTTAGTGGGTAGGGTGCTAGCCACATACACCCCTGCTGGCAGGTTAAAACCTGGCCCGGGCCAGCTAATCAACAATGACAACTGTAACAAAAAAAACAGTTGGGCATTGTGGCGGGCACCTGTAATCTCAGCTACTTGGGCTGAGACAAGAGAATTGCTTAAGCCCAAGAGTTTGAGGTTGCTGTGAGCTGTGATGTCACAGCACTCTACCGAGGACGACATAATAAGACTGTGTCTCGGGCAGTGCCTATGGCTCTGAATAGGGCGCCAGCCCCATATACCAAGGGTGGCGGGTTCGAAGCTGGGCCTGGCCAAACTGCAACAAAGAAAATAGCAGGGCATTGTGGCAGGTGCCTGTAGTCCCAGCTACTCGGGAGGCTGAGAGAATTGCCCAAGCCCAGGAATTGGAGGTTACTGTGAACTGTGATGCCACGACACTCTAACGAGGGTGACAAAGTGAGACTCTGTCTCTAAAAATAAATAAGACTCTGTCTCAAAAAAAAAAAAGCAAGTGACTATTGCTGGCAGTCTGGTTCCATCCCTGCCACCCGCCAGATGTTGCAGCACCCAAAAGGCTCACCTGCACTAGTGGATGGAGGGGCCACAGCTTCTCCTGAGTTGGGGGGAGGCGGCACAGGTGGAAAAGGGCCCATGGGAGGCCACAGTGGGAACATGCCTGGAGGAAAAGGAGGCAGGAGACCCTGGGGGACTGCACAGAAAAGGACACTGGTGAGAAAAGGGCCAAATTGAGATAGACCCAGATCCCAGGCAGTGGGTTTAGCTACAGAGAGCTCTGTCCTCTTCCCACAGGACCCTGCACTCAGCGCTTGTCACACTAACAGCAAGCATTTATTTCTTTTCACCCCTCCTCAGCTCTGACTGGGATGCTTGAAGATGGGGACTCTGATTCCCCAGCATCTCCCATACCAAGCCCGGGGCAAATACCCAGTGGTGTGTTGGATGGCTAAGGAAGGGGACACTCACAGTTAGGGGGCTGGGGCAGGAGTGGTGGGGGGTGAGGGGCAGGGGGCGGCCCCTGATCTGCAGGCTCTGGGGGCGGTGGTGACTGGGTTGGTAGTGATGCCCGTAGGACATCCATACGGCAGGTGGGGCAGGTCTGCTGGCGCTGGAACCAGGAACGCAGGCAGCTGGGGGTCAAGACCAGGCAGTGGTCAGCAGGTCCCCAGGGGCCTGCCTGTGGGGCCTGTGCCCTGATGGGCAGTCTTCCTGGGGCCTCTCTTACCTGGTATGGAAAATGTGGTTGCAGGGCAATCTCTTGGCACCAGTCACCATCTCTTCTCGGCAGATGATACAGACATTGTCCATTGCCTGGAGTTCCTCTGGGGTGGCATCTGGATACCTGGTTAGGACACAGGGGAGGTGTCAGGTCCAGAGCTAGAAGCAGGGGGACCCAGGGCAAGGCTTGGGAGAGCAGCCAGGACAAGCCTACTCACAGTGTGTTCATGTTGCGGATGGCTCGGCGAGACATGATGGCATCTGTCACGGCTTTCTTGAACTGTCTGAAAGGACAGTCAGTGAAAGCAGGGGGAGAGAAAGGAGGGGTGAGGTTAGGAGGGTAGTGGGACAGGGTTGGGCTTACCTCATGGCCAGGTACATGGGCCGGATAGCAAAGAGTGGGAAGGTGTGCACCTTGATCATGATGGTCATGAAGGCCATGTACAGCAGAACCTTGATGAAGCCTGGGGGAGGGATGCACAGGGGAGCAGGTCACCAGGTCTGGCAGGCAGAGCCGGGGACGTTGGTCCAGGTTAGGTGAGGCCCAGGCTCCACTCACCTGTAAATAGCTCAGTGTAGAGCATGTACACGGCCTTATTGTCCCAGGGGTTCTCACTCTGAAGGTCCACGGAGTGCAGCACATACTTGATGAAGATGGTGAGTACCATTGTCATCAGGATGGCGTACTGGAGAGAGGTGTGGAGGGACAATATAAACACACAGCTCCCACTTGCTGCAGCCACACTCTGTCAACCCAGGCTTCTGCACAGCAGGGTGCAGTGGTACAAGCACTGGCCCTGGACACAGCCAGGGTCCTTGTACTTCCCCGCTCACTCGCTGTGACTTTCAGCAACTTGCTGAACCTGTTTGCATGTCTGGACAGAATTAACTGATTCCTTTTTTAACAGTGGTATCTTGCTGATTAAGAGATGTGGCTGGGTACAGTGGCTCACACCTGTTATCCTAGCACTCTGGGAGGCCGAGGTGGGTGGACTGACTGAGCTCATGGGTTCAAGACCAGCCTGAGCAAGAGTGAGACCCCGTCTCTAAAAATAGCTGGGCATTGTGGTGGGCGCCTATAGTCCCAGCTACTCTGGAGGCTGAGGCAAGAGAATCGCTTGAGCCCAGGAGTTTGAGGTTGCTATGAGCTATGATGTCACAGCACTCTACCTGGGGTGAAAAGTGAAACTCTGTCTCAAAAAAAGAAAAGAGATGTGGCTCAGCAGCTCAGCACAACTTGGCATACACTAAGCACTCAACAAATACAAGCTGTTGGCCACGTGTGGTGGCTCCCACCTATAATCCCAGCACTATGGGAGTCCAAGGCAGGAGGATCACTAGAGCTCAGAAGTTCAAGACCAACCTGAGCAAGAGTAAGACCCTGTCTCTACCAAAAAACAGAAAAATTAGTGTGGTGGTGGATGCCTGTAGTCACATCTACTGGAGAGGCTGAGGTGAGAGGATTGCTTGAGCCTAGGAGTTTGAGGTTGCTGTGAGCTATGATGACACCACCATACTCCATCTTAGGAGACAGAGCAAGACTCTGTCTCAACCTCCCTCCCTCCCTCAAAACACAAACATAAGCTGTTGTCATGGAACATATTCTTCCTCTGCCAGGGATGTGCCTCCCCAGTTTCCCATCAAGCTAATTCCCTCCTGTCCATCAACAGCCAGCTTGGCATCAGTCTTCAGGAAGCTTTCCCTGAGCCCTAGGATGGGGCACTTCCTCCTTTCCAGCCTCTTTTTGTACTCTTGCCTGACTGCCTAGGAGTGAGCATGTGGAAGACAGGGGCCAGATCTGATCAATGCTCTTTGGTGACCAGCATGGGGCAAGATGGCAAGTGCTAGGCTTGCCCCCAACCTCCCAAGCCAGTCTTACCTCAAAACCAAACACCAGCTGCACAGAAGCCCCACGAGTCAGGATGCTGTGATAGGCATGGCTGACGAAGAGGAAGTCCAGGATACCCAGGAGAAACATGAGGGCTGTGTGGACCCCACAAATGGGGGAGGAGGGGTCAGCCCAGGGCCTGACGCCTACTTCCTGCACTAGGACAGCCCCACCCCTAAGCCCACCATGGCCCCAGCCATCTAGTCAGGTGGGCACACTCCACTAAACCTGACCCTCTGGGAACTCCAATTTTGTCTTTGTAGGGGGTCGCTAGGGCTGCCCAAGCTCCAGGTGAGGAGGCAAAGAGCTATGGGCCCAGGCAGCTGAGAAGCCCTGGAGTGGAACAGGACAGAGATGATGCAAATTAACTTCCTAAATTATCTTTCCTGTACAGCTGTGAGCTGTGGGGGCAGCCTGTGCTCTCAGGTTGGGTCCATGCCTAGTGACTTTTCACATTCCAATCCTCCACAGTGCCTGTCCCCCCTTTGGCTCCCTTCCCCCATGAGTCTCACTCACAGACAATGCGGCAGTGAAAGAGCCAGGAGATATTGGGGCTGCGTTCCATCTAAGGCAGAGCAGAGAAGGGGCCTGTCAGGAAGGCTAAGGCTCACCCCACACCCTCAACTCAGCCTTCACTATCCCACAAGCCTGCCCACCGGCCACCACCTGACTACTACCTGCTCCAGAGAACCCTCTGACCCGACTCACAAAGTCCACACGGTCCTCAGCCAGCCAGTGGAAACACTTGAGGAAGAGAAGAAGAGTGAAGAGCGCAACAAAGCGGGGGCTAAAGTCATCCCGGAAAACAGTGAAGGCCAGACAAGTTTCAGTGACAGCATACCAGGAACGTTCCAAGAGGTGCTGGGGGTGTCAGGCAGGGAATAATATGGAGACATTCTGCTTGCCCCGTCCCCTGCCCCTCACCCTTGGGGCTACCAACATCTTACCTCCATCTCTGCAGCTCTCAGTTGCCCAAAGAACACCTTGCCCATCACCTTGCCCAGAAGGAAGACAAGGACAAAGGCTTGGATGTACAGGACCTAGGAATAGGGAGAGGCTATGGTTTGAAGTCACTTTCTGCTTTTCTCTGCTTGGGGCTCATGGTTCAGGAACCTCACATCCTCATCACAGTTTATTCAAAGTTAGGCAGCTGGCAGCTACTTAGCTCCTTACTTGACCTCTAGCCCCACCCTTGTCCCAGGCAGACTCCTCCTTCCCACCCAGGAAGCTCCTCCCTCCTTGAGCCCAGAACTCACAGCCATGCTGGGGCTAGACTTGGTCAAGTACACCACAGTGGGGTAGAACTGGTGTTTGAGGTAGTAGGCATGAGCCACCACGGCCCCTGTCAGCGCTAGGCTGGCCGCCATCATCACTGCGGTGCGGAACATTGCCCTGGTCCAGAGACCTGAATGGGGAAAGAAAACAAAAGAATGCGATGTTCATGCTGTGCAAATCCAGCACAGTGCCTGGCACGGAGTCAATACATGGGAGAAAGAAAAAACAATTGCATTTCCCCCTCACAGTCATCAGATCAAGAATAGTACATGCTCCCCCATTTTACAAATAAAACTGAGACTCAAAGGGGTTAAGTGATCACACTGATGCAAGGCCTGGAACCTAGGTCAGTCTTGTTTCAAATCTAGGGCTCTTTTCACGCTGCCTGCCAAATCGCCTCCTCTGGGGAGGCAAAGAGGAAAAGCAGCAACGTTGGAGGAGGGGGGACTGCCACCGCTGACCCTGGAGAGAAGGTGTTGGCGTGGAAGGCTAAAGCAGAAATCTGCTCCAGGCGGAGGGAACGCGGTCTAGGCTGGGAGAAGCTAAAGCGCTGGGGGTCGCAGCCTGGGGAGGTAGGTTACAGCGCCGGTGACAGCTATGTTAGGGTGGGCAGCTCGGACGCGCGCCCCTCGGGAGCGAGCTGGATACGTCAGCCTGGAACCCTGGAGCCCCCCAACCACCAAGGCAGTGACAACTCAGGGCACCTGAGAAACGGCCGACCGGCAGGGTGCAGTGGCAGGGCAGAGTGAGACCCGGTTGCCTTCACGGGTTGCGCACCTGTGAGCAGCAGGAGTGGCGAGCGTCGCAGACAGGGCCCAGACTTTAGGAGAGCTACAAGTCTACTGCCAGCTGACAGGCCGAAAGCGGGAGTAGGTGCTGGGGGAGCGCGCCGATCCCGCAGACCTCAGGGAGAAAGCCCAGGTCCCGACCCCAACCGCAACCCGGGCTAGACTTCCCCTCACTCACCAGGAGCCCAGCGCCGCGAGCCCGCTCAATCTCCGCGACTGCGGCGACAGCTCCGGTTAACAGCACTCCCCACCCCCTGCGAACCGGAACTTCGGGGGTAAGACACCTCACTTCCGGCGGCGCGGGGCGCGGTGCGGGTCCTACCAAAGGCAGACCACCCCGCCTCCAGCGCCCTCCCCAGTGTCGGAAGTGGCGGTCTCTGCACCTTTTCTGGACTTGGAGCCCACAGGAAGGGGCTGAGCAAGAGATACTAGTACCCAGAAAGGACTAGGATAACCGGGCGGGGAGGAGGAGTTGGAGTCCCCCTGTTAATTAGTCACAGATGGTACGGCCTGGACCACGGTGTGGACTCAACCTCGCTAGTGGGGAACTCTGGTTCGCAAAGCGCCTGGGAGGTGGAGCGTGAGCGCGCCCCACCACTTGGAGGGGGAGTATGCAAGGGACAGACTTTACAGGCCTAAGGGGAATACAGTGTTTTAGAGCCTCATTTCATAGAGAGTCACAGCAGTTTAACGAAGTATTCTCTGGGAGAACGGTATGCAGAAAACAAAAATTAGCCTTCTTAGTAACTCCCGGAGTTGTGTGGGAGTGGATTTGGTCCCGTGGCTGTCACTGATTGGCTGCGATAAAGTTACGCGGACCAATAAGGAAAAGAAACGAAATTTGCTGGCCTATAGAAGGTGAAGAGCTGGTGAGTGGTCGCTAGGGACGGAAGGTTGTGTTGCCTAGAACTGGATCCTGGCCCAGCTGGCTGGTAGTGGGGGAAATGCAGTCGGTGAGCAGGTGATCCCCGTCTGGCCTCGGGGAACGTTCGCCACTCCCCGAAAGGGAGGGGCAGCCAGGTGTGCCTAGCACTGAGGAGCGACCTTTAATTTCTGTTAATTTGGGGACGGGAGTGTTGTATGCAAAGGAATTGACTTCAGCGTCACGTGCCTGCATCATTCTCCGCACCTGCAGTTTTGTTGGTGTATCGTTTAGCCCTGGACCATAGCTAAGACCCCCTTGTTCCTGGACTGCCCCGTAGTAATTCACTTTGTGTCTGGGTCGCAGCCAGCTCAGTCCACTCATTGAGAAAAGGGTGCTTTTCCTCCCTGGTCTTCTCTAACCATCAATCACCAAAGTTTGTAAGCTAGGGGGTGCTATCCCCATTTTAAACGTGGAACAAATGAGGTTCAGAGGCTTGGTAAGACCTCTTCTAGAATTGACGCTGGGTCTGCTTGCTTATAAATCCCCCTGCTGTTGGTCTCAGCACCTTCTCCACCATCTGTTGACCTGAAAAGTTCTTGTGAGGAGTTACGAGCTGGCTTCTCCACAAGGCCACCAATGATTTTCTAGTGACTACATCCGATGGTCAGCTTTCAGTCCTTGCCCAACTCAACCTCTCTTTCTTGAAAGTCTCCTCTCCCGCTTTTCTTTTTTTCCTCTGGTTATGCATCTACCCGCTTCCTCTACCTATCCCTTTATTTATTCGTTCATTTAGTCATTCATTTATTGAGACACAGCCTAACTCCGTGGCCCTGGGTAGAGTGCGATGGCACCATTATAGCTCACAGCAATCTCAAACTCTAGGGCCCACGTGATCCTCTTGCCTCAGTTTTCCTGTTTTTAATAGAGGTGGGGTTCTGCTTTTGCTCAAGCTGGTCAGACTCCTGAGCTCAAGCCATCCACCCAGCTCAACCTCCCAGAGTGCTAGGATTGCAGGCATGAACCACTGCACCTGTCCTTTCCATCCCTTTATTTAAATGTTGGTGTCCATGTTGGCCCTTTCTCTTTACCTTTTCTGCATGATTTCTTACGCTCCTGTGGATTCAACCGCCCCCTCCCCAGATCCTGATGACATCCATGTCTGATCTCCAGCTGGATCTCTCCTGCTTTTCAGTGTCCCTGTACTCCACCCACATCCCAGCTCTAAAAACCTGGGCATCATCTTCACTGTGTCCCTCTCCATTTGCCCTCACATCAAAACTGGTAATTAAGTTCATTTTCATTCAATTAGTCTACAATATGTACCAGCTATCTCCTGTTCTAGGGACTTCAGATGTTAGGGAACAATACAAACACCTCTGCTTTGGGAAGTGTATCCTAGCAGATGTGATAAGCCAACAAACCATGAGCATAATGTGAATGAAAAATCTAATGTTGGAAAATAATAAGTGCCACAGGGGAAAAAGTAGAGCAGAATAAAGGAGATCAGGAATGTAGTGGAGTGCTTGAAGCAGATTAAAGTATCACCGAAGGTAATGGGGTAAGCCACCTTGAGAAGGTGACATTTGATCAAAAACTTGGAAGAAGGTGATGGCATGTGCCAATTGGATGTCTGGACAAAGAATTGCAGCTAAATAAAGGTGGACTGGCCCTGGTTTGTTGAAGAAGACTGTTGGGCTAGAGTGGGACTAGTAGTAGGAGAGGGGGTCAGGGCCAGATTGTGTTGGCCATTACAGGGATTTTGGCTTTTACTCTGAGTGACAATGAGGAGCCACTGGAGGGTGCTGAGCAGAGGTGTGGCATGCTCATAGTTCTAAAAGTGTTAGTCTAGCTCCAGTGTTGAAATAGTCTGTGGTAGGATGGAGGGTAAACGTGGAACTAGGGAAAATAGTCAGGAGGCTCTTGCACTGTGTTAGGCAAGAGAGGAAGCCTATTACTGCACCTCCTCAGTGTCTCTAGAATTCATTCTTTCTCTGCCACCATCATTACCACTGTGTCCTAATGCAGACCATCATCATGTCAAGCCTGGGCAAAGGCAACAGCCTCCTTTCCTATACACTTCTTATTTATTATCCATACAGTGGCCAGAAAGATCTTTTGACACCTCAGCTCATATCTTGCTTTCCTTCTCCACACTCCATTCTTTAGGCTTAGGCATGTGAGGGTCTTAGGCCTATCACCTGTTGCATATCTCTTTCCTCCTTTCAGGAACATCTTTCTCCTCAAGTATCATCGCAAGAAGCATTGCATAACTTCTCAGACAAGTGGGGCCTCTTCTCACAATGCTCTGTGCTTTCTTCATCATGGCACTTAGCACCCTGTGTTGGTATTGTTTATATTTAAGTCCATAGCCAATGCCAACACAGTCACCCACACTGAATTCAAGGATGGGGTCCTGAGTCTTTTTATCTCACACAGAACAGACAAGTTGATTTTTAAGCAGAGACTATTAGTGTTAAAGAAGGATGTTTTATAATAATAAAGTGATCAGTTAATCAAGAAGACATAATAATTCTAAACACTCATGTGCCTAATAGCACAGCTTTCAATTACAAGAAACAAAAACTGAACTACAAGGAAAAATAGATAAATCCACAATAATGTCAAAGATTTCAGTAATCCTTTCTCAATGATTGATAGAATGGGTAGACAGAAAATCACCAAGGATGTAATAGACTTGAGCCACACTATCAACAGTCTTGACCTGATTGACATTTACAGACCATTTCATCTAACAACAGCTTAACACATGATTTTCTTAAATGCATATAGAGCATTTACCAAGGCAGATCATATTCTGGGATATGAATAAATTTAAAAGAATTCAAGTCACATGAAGAATTTCCTATAGCCACAATGGAATTAAAATTAAAACCAATAACAAGCATCCTTAAAAATCCAAAAATATGTAGAAACAAAAATAACACATTTATGATTAACTTGATGATCAGAAATAAATAAGGAAATTAGACACTCTTTTTTTCCCTTTTTAATAGATGGGAGTCTTGCTTTGTTGTCTTGGCTAAAGTACACTCACACCATGGTTCACTGTAATCTCGAACACCTGGCCTCAAGCAAGCCTCCCTCACAGAGCACTGAGATTACAGGGGCAAGCCTCTGTGCCCTGTCTCTTAGAAATTCTTTTAAACTCAATGAAAATGAAAACACAATGTATAAGAATTTGTGAGAGGCTACCGAAGAAGTATTGAGAAAGAAGTGCTTATATTACAGAACAGGAAAGATCTCAAATCTATTACTTCTGTTTCTACTTTCTTACCTTTTTTTTTTTTTTTTGGTTTGTTTGTTTGAGGTCATTGTGACCTGTCATGCCATGGACTCTACTGAGGGTGACATAGAGAGACTCTATCTCAAAAAAAAAATTTTTTTTTTAAATCAGGGAGTGTCTGACTTGGCACCTGTAGCTCAGCAGCTAGGGCACCAGCCATATACACCAGAACTGGCAGGTTCGAATCCAGCCTGGGTCTGCCAAACAACAATGACAACTACAACCAAAAAATAGCTGGGCACTGTGGCGGGTGCCTGTAGTCCCAGCTACTTGGGAGGCTGAGGCAAGAGAATCACTTAAGCCCAAGAGTTTTTTTTTGTTGTTGTTGTTGTTTAACAGACCTGGGCCAGGTTCAAACCTGCCAGGCCCAGTATATGTGGCCTGCGCCTTAGCCGCTGAGCTACAGGCATTAAGGCCTGATTTTAAAACTTACTACAAAGATATAGTAATCAAGAGGATGTGGTACTGGCATTAGGATAGGCAAATCAATGGAATAGAATGGAGAGTCCAGAAATAAACCCATACATTTATGGTCAATTGATTTTGAACAAGAGTCCAAGATAGTGCAATGGGGAAAAAGAATAGTCTTATCAACAAATGGTGCTAGGATACCAATTTCACACCACACACAAAATTTAGCTCTAAATGGATCAAAGACCTAAAACTATAATAAAAAAGTCTTATAAGAAACCTTGGGCATAAAACTTCATGATCACAGGCTAGAAAAGGGTTTCTTGGAGATGACACCAAAAGCACAGTGACAAAAGAGAAAAAATAGGTAAATTTGACTTCATCAAGATTTAAAAGTTTTCTGCTTTGAAGGACACCAGCAAGAAAGTAAAAAGAGAGGCTAAGGCAGGAGGGTCCCTTGAGCTCAGGAGTTTGAGAACAGCCTGAGCAAGAGCAAGACCCCCTCTCTACTAAAAATAGAAAAATTAGCCAGGTATTTTTGTGGGTGCTTGTAGCCCCAGCTATTTGGGAGGCTGAGGCAGGAGGATCACTTGAGTCCAGGAGTTTGAGGTTGCTGTGAGCTAGGCTCAAGCCACAGCACTGTAGCCCAGGTGACAGAGTAGGACCGTCTCAGTAGGCCTGGTGTGGTGACTCATGCCTGTAATCCTAGTACTCTGGGGTGCTAAGGCGGTGGACTGCCCGAGCTCAGGAGTTTGAGGCCAGCCTGAGCAAGAGCAAGGCCCTGTCTCTAAAAATAACCAGGCATTGTGGTCGACACCTGTAGTCACAGCTACTTGGGAGGCTGAGGCAAGAGAATCACTTAAGGCAAAGAGTTTGAGGTTGCTGTGAGCTATGACTCCATAGCACTTTACTGAAGGTGGCAAAGTGAGACTCTGTCTCAAAAAAAGAAAAAAAAAGTGAAAAGATAACCCATAGAGTGGAAGAAGATATTTAAAAAGTCACATATTTGGCAAGGGACTTGTATCTAGAATACAAGTTCTGACAATTACGTTTGCAAAGGCATCCTAGAAAAAGTCCTACATAACTCATTGCTGAGTATCACTACAGTCACCTTCGAAGTACTCCCCTGGGGAAGCTATGTACTGACACCAGCACCTGATCTACCTTTCAGAGCACTTTTCCTAGGATGAGTTCATGAACTTAATTGTCAAACCTCAAATACATTTCTGATAGCCATTCTAGAAAAAGAGTTCAAAATTCCTTTCAACTCCAAGGGGAGTGCTTTGAAGGTGACCATAGTAATATTCAAGAATGAGGTACGCAGCACTTTTTCTGGAATGATTTTACAAACTTAATTGGAGCTCTTACATTTCCATAATAAATAATCCACTTAAACGTGGGCAAAGAGCGTAGCATAGTGGCACACATCTGTGTCCCAGTTACTCCAGAGGCTGAGGCCACGAGTTTGAGGCTGCAGCATACTATGATCAAACTTATGAATAGCCACTGTACTCCAGCCTGAGCAATATAGTAAGACTCCATCTCTAAAAGTATGAAGTTTAAAAATGGGGAAAAGATTTGAACAGACATTTCTCCAGGCTGGGCACCCATAGCTCAGTAGTTAGGGTGCCAGCCACATGCACCGGGGATGGTGGGTTCAAACCTGGCCCTGCTAAACAAACAAACAAAAAATAGCCAGGCAATGTGATGGGTGCATATAGTTCCACTTACTAGGGAGACTGAGGCGAGAGAATCGCTTGAACCCAAGATTTTGAGGTTGCTGTGAGCTCTGATGCTACAGCACTCTACAGAGGGTGACAAAGTGAGATTCTGTCTCAATTAAAAAAAAAAAACAGACATTTCTCCCAAAAATATATAGAAATGGTCAATAGCCTTTCCACACTACCCAGAGAGGGGTCTGTATAGTGTTCTGGATTCCTGTCACAACTTAAAGGGAAAATTTTGGTATCTGGAGCCCTTGTCCTACAATTGAAGTAGGGGGATGTCCTCAAATTTCTTGCAGGAATCCACGCAGGTGGCACTAACCTTGACTTCCAAATGGAACAGAACATCTACAAAAGGAATAGTGATGGCATCTGCATCATAAAGCTATGGAGGACCTGGGGACAAGCTTCTGTTGGCAGCTCATGCCATTGCTGCTATTGAAACCCCTGCTGATGTCGGTGTCATCCAGGAATACTGGGCAGCAAGCTGTGCTGAAGTTTGCTGCTGCCCCTTTGAGCCACTCCTAGTGCTGGCCACATCACTCCAGAAACCTTCACTAGCTATATTGAGGCAGCGTTCCAGGAGCTGCATCTCCTGGTGGTTACCCTCCTCAGGGATGACCACCAGCCTCTGACAAAGGCATCTTATGTTGACCTGCCTACTATTGCTCTGCATGACACAGATCCTCCTCTGCCTCACGTGGACGTCACCATCCCAGGCAATAACAAGGGAACTCATTCAGTGGTTCTGATGTGGTAGGTGCTGGCCTGGAAAGTTCTCCATATGCCTGGCACCATCTGTGAACACCCATGGGAGGTCGGTCCTGCCCAATTTTCCACTTCTACGGAGATCCTGAAGAGATTGAAAAGGGAAGAGAAGATTGTCGCTGAGAAAGCTGTGACCAAGGAGGAATTATGGGGTGAAAGGGCTGCTCCAAATCATGAGTTCACTGACACTCAACTTGAGGTTGCAGACTGGTCTGAAGGCTGCAGGCAGCCTCTGTGCCTACTCAGTAGCTCCCACTGCTCCAGGCCACTGAATCAGTGGGAACAGCCACTGAGTGGACGTAAGCTGTCCTTCCACAGGCTCTTAAACAAGATGGAAATGAGGTTGACAGAAAATAAACATCAGTTTCCTTATTTTTTTTTATTAAATCATAACTTTGTACATTGATGCATTTATGGTGTTCAGGGTACTGCTTCAATATAAAATGTGAAATGCTTACATTGAACTAAGTGACACATCCATCACAATTATACTCATTTCTTAATAGTTTTGAAATGTACCATTGCATCATGCACATTAGGTGAGATCTCCCCAAATATCCTCTCTTCTCCCATATCCCCCCCTCCCCTCCCCTCTCTCTCCTCTTCCCTTCAACTCTGGACTATAGTTATGTTTTGCCATTCATATGAATGTGTAGGTGGTTATATATTGATTTCATAGTAGTATTGAACACATTGGATACTTTTTTTTCCATTCTTGAGATAATTTACTAAAAAGAATATGTTCCAGCTCCATCCAGGTAAACATAAAAGATGTGAAGTCTTCATCTTTTTATTGCTGGATAGTATTCCATAAACATCAGTTTCTAAAAAAGCAACAATGGGCAATAAGCACATGAAAAAAATGTTAAACATCATTAGTCATCATGGAAATACGAATGAAAACCACAGGGATATTATTTCACACCTACTAAGCCAGGTGTAATAAAAAAGACTGACAATAACAAGTGTTCACAAGGATATGGAGAAACTGGTACCTTTATGCATTTCTAGTGGAAATGTAAAATACTGCAAATACTTTAGAAAACAGTTTGGAAATTCCTCAATAAGTTAAAGATAGAGCTACCCTGTGGCCCAGAAATGCTACTCTTAGGTATATGCCCAAGAGAACTGAAAATATCTGTTTACGCAGACACACACACAACAACTCAAAAGAATGTTCAACCTCATTGGTGATTAAGGAAATGAAAATTCACACAAGAATTTTCATTCATGTGTTGACAGAAAGTAAAAAATCTTAACACCCCAACCTATCGAGAGTGTGAAGCAAAATAACTCCACACAGGCAGAAGGAGAATGACTTGGCAATATCTAGCAAAGGTGAACGTGTGTATAGCCTTCAGCCTGGCAATTTCACTCCTAGAGAAACTCCTGTGTGTAGAAAAGGAACATATGCACAGAATATTCATTGCAGCACTTTGTGAGTAGAGGGAAACTGTAAACACCTAAACGTTCATCCTTAGAAGAGAAGGTGTAAATAGTGGGATACCGTATAGTGAAAATGAATGAAGAGATTCAACATGGAGAAATCTCTAAAACATAATGTTGATAAAAATAAGTTGCAGAAGAATATATACAGTAAGACACTTTACTTTTTTTTTTTTTTTTTTGGTGGTAGAATCTCCTCTTCCTCTTGCCTTGACCTCCTGAGTAGTTGGGACTACAGGTGCCCGCCATGATGCCCAGCTAATTTTTCTATTTTTAGTAGAGACAGGATCTCACTCTTGCTCAGGCTGGTCTCGAACTCCTGAGCTCAAGGGCTCCTTCTGCTATGGCCTCCCAGAGTGTTAGGATTACAAGCATGAGCCACCATGCCCAGCTTCCATTTACTATATTTTATTTATGAATAGAGATATACCCTATAGAGAATAAAAGAATAAAGAAATGTACCAAGTTTAGGATGAGGGGTGAGAGGCATAAGAGGAAAGTAATCAGAGAAAGGTAGATAGAATGATTCAGCTGGGTTTGTAATGTTTTATTTCATATACTGGGTGATGGATACATAGGTGTGTCTATATTTTTCTCTTTTTGTAGTCTGAAATATGTCATATATGTCTGTCTTTTTTTTTCTGAGACAGGATCCTGCTCTGTCACCTGGACTAGAGTACAGTGGGATCATCATAGCTCACTGCAACCTTAAACTCCTGGGTTTAAGCAATCCTCCTGCCTCGGCCTCCCAAGTAGCTGAGACTACAAGCACCTGCTACCACCACCAGCTAATTTTTATACTTTTTTGTACAGACATGGGCCTGGCTCCTTCCCAGACTGGTCTCAAATTCCTTAAGTGATCCTTAAGCCTTGCCCTCCCAAAGGACTAGGAGTACAGGTGTGAGCTACAGTGCCAAGCCTGAAATATGTCTTTAAGTAATAAGGGTGAGGTTCATCTATATATGCTGATGTGGAAGATGTTTTTTTTTTTTTTTTTTTTTCTATTTTTTTTAACTTTAGACTTTAGATTTATTTAGGGCTGTTTGCACGTGTTTATAGAATATTTTACTCTAAAAGATGACAAGACAGTTCCCCTTCAGTGAGACTCTGGCCTAAATATACTTTTGCTTTATTTATATAGCAAGAGGATAACACTAAACACGGAAGCTTTCAATTTGAGGCACTGAATGATGATCTACACAGGGCATCCTTCAAAGGCTACAATTAAGGACCCACTTCGCTTTTCAGCAACATAAGCCTGATTGAGGTCTTCTGGCCATTTGCTTGACATTCATGTTTTATGCCTTGAAGTTTCTTTTGGATTGCATCCTTGGAGCTCGCATAGATCATTTTACTTTTCAGAGGTGCTAGTTCTGGTGTCCACAAAAAGAAAATCAACTCTTCTTTTCTGGACTCTTTCTCACATCATACAAAGCATAGCAACAATCTTTTTTAGGAAGCATTCCCACAAAATGCTTGAAAGGATCAGTAATGGTCACAACAATATCTCCAACCAAGATCTCTTTGCCTTCTTCTACAATGATGCACTTTTTGTCAGCACTGAGACAAAAAATGACATCCTTCTTTCTTTTTTTGATTTCTTCTGGTGTGGAGCATTTCCTCAATTTCATGTCATCAAAAATGTGACTTCATCAGCAACTTGCACTCCTGAGGCCATCTTTGCCACAGTGGTCGCAGGGATGGGGAAAGGGAGCCAGCCTGGAAGATGTTTTATTAAGTTAAAAATGTAAGTTCCATAAGGTCTACAGGCCACTAAAAACAAAAATAAATTCCAGAACAATGTCAAAATTATGATCTCATTTGTAAAGAAAAATTAACTCTGTGTGTGCCTATAAAAAAGTAATAGTAGGGCGATACCTGTGGCTCAGTAGGGTGCTGGCCCCATATACCGAGGGTAGTGGGTTTGAACCCAACCCTGGCCAAACTGCAACAAAAAAAGTAGCCAGGCGTTGTGGTGAGCGCCTGTAGTCCCAGCTACTTGGGAGGCTGAGACAAGAGAATCACCTAAGCCCAGGAGCTGGAGGTTGCTGTGAGCTGTGATGCCATAGCACTCTACCGAGAGTGAGACTCTGTCTCTAAAAAAAAAAAAAAAAGTATTGGCTGGATGAAGTGGTTCATCCATTATTTTCTTCATTTCATACATGAGGAAACTGAAGCTCAGAGAGGTTGAACAGTTGCCCCCAAATCATTCAGAATTTAAGCGGCAGACCCAGCATTTAAAACCACTTTGGTCTGATATTCCCATCACTCACCTTGACCACTGTGAGCCCTAAATACAGTCATTAAAAAGAATGAGTCTAAAGGCCAGGCTGGGTGGCTCATGCCTGTAATTCTAGCACTCAGGGAAGCCAAGGCAGGTGGATTGCTTAAGTTCAGGGGTTGGAGACCAGCCTGAGCAAGATAGAGACCTCATCTTTAAAACTAGCCAGGCACTGCGGTGGGTACCTATAGTCCTAGCTACTTAGGAGGGTGAGGCAGGAGGATCTCTTGAGCCCAGAAGTTTGAGATTGCTATGAGCTATGACCCCACAGTACTCTACCAAGGGCAACAAAGTAAAATTTTGCCTAAAAAAAAGAAAAAAAAAAGAATGAGTCTAGGTCTATGTAACTGCCAGGAAATTATTTATAACAATTCCAGCAGAAATGTCTTCTCATCCTCTGTGAAGCATTTGGCCGCTGGGTTCCCGATTTTGCCAGAACCCACCACCCCAGGGCTGTTTCCTTATCTTGGAATTCAGCTACCATGCTGTGAGGAAGCCCAAGCAGACCTATGGGGAAGTTCGTGTAGAGAATCAAAGCTCCAACCAACAGCCAGTACAAACTTGCCAGCCACTGGAGTGCAACATCTTGGAAGTGGATTCTCTAGCTTCCAGTTGAGCTGCTCCAGATGATACCACATGGAGGATAAAAGAACTGCCCCATGAGATCTTGCCCAAATTGCAAAACGGAAGGGAAGAAATGGTTGTTATTGCTGTAAGCCTCTGAGTTTGAGGGTGGTTTGTTTTACAGCAGTAGTCCAATTTGTCACCACATCCTCAGCCCCAGGTTCAGGGCTTATTACAGAATAAGAGCTCAGTGAGAGTTAAAGGAGTAAATAAACAAATGATCAGACCCGTGGATAGGTGGATGGTTGAATGTCTGGATAAATGAATTGTGTTGGGTTTGGCAGCCCTGGGGTGGTGGGTTCTGGCAAAATCAGGAACCCAGCGGCCAAATGCTTCACAGAGGATGAGAAGACATTTCTGCTGGAATTGTTATAAATAATTTCCTGGGCAGGGTTCCTGCTGGATCTGTTGAGTGGCATGTCACAGCAGTTCATACTCAGCTATTGAAGTGAGACAATAACTGTAACCCAGAGATCTGGAAGGCTCCACAGCATGGTGGTTCCAGAGCCACATCACTGGAAGCACACCAGCAGAAGGGATGCCTGAGGGCTCCCACCCTGTCCCTCCATTTCACTCAGTTCCAAACTTGAATCTCATATGACTGAAACCATGTCAGTAACTACTAGAACACATGTGGTTCAGGCTGCTGGAAAGAGGCTGGGACAGATGCTGAGTGACCAGCCTGCAGGGACTTCCTACAGGGACACTCGGGTGTCTGCACCTGCATGATCTGCACCTAACTGCCTCCCCTGCTCCCCACCAGGTACTTTGTACTGTGGTCAGACTTAACTGGCCCCCACTCCCCAAGCTCCACTCACCTTTTCAGCCTGGCTATTCTCGCTTTTGTGCCTCCCTGCATAAAGTAGCAGCTTTTCCCTCTTGTGTTTGCCTGGTGCACAGCCAAAGGCATTTCCAGCATCTGCCATGAACCCGAGTGAGTCCCCCCATCTTGGTGCTCATGGCATTTAACCTGATGTGAACACAGCCCAATGGGACCCTATGTTGTAATTACTTCCATGTCTGTGACATCCATCAGGGCAGGGCTGAGGGTAATCAAAATAACCGCCACTCACATGTAAATAGCTAGAATAATCGCACAGCCCGTGTGTGTTGAGCTCTCACTGTGTGCCAAATACATTTTTCAGTCCCCAAAGCTTGGGAGCTCAGTCATTCCCAACAATTAGGAACGAGTGAGTTATCATTAGCATGTCTGTTTCATAGGGGAGGAAACTCAGACACAGCAGTACCTTGCCTGGAGTTTACACAACAAACAGAGAAAAGCTAAGTTGAGATCTAAGCCCAGGCATGGTGGTCCCACTGCTCTGCTCTCACCCCTTGCAACATGTCCATTTTCTCAATCTCCATGACACTCACCATTTTTTTTGTTTGTTTGTTTTAGACAGAGTCTCACTATGTCGCCCTGAGTAGAGTGCCATGGCGTCACAGCTCATAGCAACCTCAAACTCTGGGGCTTAAGCGATTCTCTTGGCTCAGCCTCCTGAGTAGCTGGGACTACAGGCGCCCACCACAACGCCTGGCTATTTTTGGTTGCAGTTGTCATTGTTGTTTAGCAGGCCAGTGCAAGGCTCAAACCCACTAGCCTCCATGTATGTGTCTGGCACCCTACCCACTGAGCTATGGGCACTGAGCCAGACACTCACAATTTTGTTGATGAGAAAACCGATGTTCAGAGATGCTAAGGCGCTTAGCCAGAGTCACCTGCTGAAGAGTGGCTGGGCTGGGACTCTGTCTACTTCCCTGACACTGCAGGAAATCTCCAGTGAGGGCTTATAGTCAGTTTCTCCCTCCAACCCAGAAGCGTTTGGGGGACTGGGCACGGTGGCTCACCCCTCCCAGAGTGTTGGGAGGCTGAGGCAGGCCAGTCACCTGAGCTCACAAGTTCAAGACCAGCCTGAGCTAGAGCAAGACCCTGTCTCTAAAAATAGCTGGGTGTTGTAGCGGGTGCCTGTAGTCCCAGCTACTCAGGAGGCTGAGGCAAGAGAATCTCTTGAGTCCAAGAGTCTGAGATTGTTGTGAGCTGTGACAACACAACACTCTATCAGGGGCCACAAAGTGAAACTGTCTCAAAAAAAAAAAAAAAAAAAAGCTTTTGGGAGCTCAATCATTCCCAACAATTTCTAGGCAAAGTCAGGAAACAGCCACCTTAGGGCCCCTAGAAGGCTGCTACCCAAGACAGTCATTAAACCTGGGTGTCCTCAGAGGGCAGAGCACAGACAGGAAGCTGATGTCTCTCCCTTTTGCAGGGTGCAGCCAGTCAGCTAGTGAGGCTACATCAGGACTCTTAATTCAGGCTGTTCTGGATATCTGTGAAAGGGGCAGGCTGGCGACAAACTCAGGGCAGCACATATCACCCAAGTCTAGTACAAAGGAAGGTGTTGAGGACACTAGGCACAGGTTTGGGCAATCATCTGGCAGCCAGGCAATCAACACACAATTACTTAGACCTATTATGTGCCAGGCCCAGAGCACAACTACCCTCATGAGCCTTCTTACTTGGTGCAAGGTATTTGGAGAACATACCTTCCCTCCCTCTCTTTTGCACTTGCTCCTACCTCATCGTTCTTCCTTCTTGTCAGGATGGATCCTCCCATCCATTTACTCGAGTATTCATCTAACAAGGATTTATCAAGTGCTCACCTTAAACCAGGCTTTGTTTTAAGTGCCCAACATTACTGAATTAAACAGACAAAAATCCCTGCCCTCATGGAGCTTACAGTCTATAAAAGACAAAAAATAAACTAAGAAATAAGCAGAGAAATGGTAACTTTGAGAAACCAAGAGGGGAGAGGAGGCAGAGAAGACAAGAAAGACCCAGAAGCTTTGAGAGAGGAGAGAGACAGCTCTTCTGTCCTAGCAGGAGGGAAGGTAGAGGAGTGTGTACAGGTGCAGATTGAGGAAGCTGGAGGAACAGAGAAAAAGAAAGAAACCAGTAGGAGGTTTGAGCAGCAAGGAGAGGCTGTGAGTAGTTAGCTCAGAAAGTGGAGATACAAAGTCCTGGACATCTGTAGGGGAATTGCCAAGGAGCATTCATACCCAAGTTTGTGGCCTCAAGTTAGAGCTGAAACAATCCTCCGGTGCAGGTGGAAGTAGGTGGATGCATGGGTTCCACCCTGGCTGGAGTCTCCCAGGGGTGGTAATTTTAGGAACATCCAACATTTTAAATACTCTTCCTTTCAAAAGATGGAGCCTCGGCTCAGCGCCTGTGGCTCTAGCAGCTAAGGCGCCAGCCACATACACCTGAGCTGGCAGGTTCGAATCCAGCCCGGGCCCGCCAAACAACAATGACGGCTGCAACCAAAAAATAGCTGGGGCATTGTGGCAGGTGCCTATAGTCCCAGATACTTGGGAGGCCAAGGCAGGAGAATCACTTGAGCCCAGGAGTTGGATGGAGGTTGCTGTGAGCTCTAATGCCATAGCACTCTACCCAGGGCGACAGCTTGAGGCTCTGTATCAAAAAAAAAAAAAAAAAAAAAAAAAAAAAAAGATGGAGCCTCGTCCCCTCCTCCTAAGGGTAAAGTAGACTTACTAACTCACTTCTGATGAGTAAAATTGAATGAAAGTGGTGGCAGGAGACTTTGGAGTCCTGGTCACAAAGGCATTTGGCTTCCGGCTTCCCTCTCTCTTGGATCACTCATTCTGGGCGATGGCAGCTGCCATATCAGGAGACACTCAAGCAGAAACATGGACAGATGTGCATGGTGAGGAGCTGAGGCCTCCCGGCCGACAGTCACCTGAGTGAACCACGGGGGAAGGGGGTCCTCCAGCCCCACCCAAACCCTCACAAAACTGTAGCCCCACCCAACATCATTTTTTTGTTGTTGTTGCAGGTTAATGTGAAGGTACAAAAGACGTAGGGTATAATGTTTGCATTTGTTAGATAGAGTCTCTCACCCAGGAGGTGTGGCATGTACCCTAACATGTGTGAGCACACCCGGCCCCCTCCCACCTCCTCTCTACTAGCTCCTTCATTCCCCAGCCCCCTACTCTGAAGTGATTTTTTTCTCTTATGTGAGTGTGTCTTAGATCATCTACTGGCTTCATAATAGTATTGAGTACTTTGGATTCTTGCTTCTCCGTTCTTCTGGGGTTTTTTTTGTTTTTTTTTTTGGGGGGACAGAGTCTCAAGCTATTACCCTGGGTAGAGTGCTGTGGCTTCATAGCTCATAGCAACCTCAAACTCCTGGGCTCAAGTGATCCTCTTGACTCAGTTTTTCTTTTTTTTCTGCCTCAGTTTTTCTATTTTTATTACAGACAGGATCTCACTTTTGCTCAGGCTGGTCTCGAACTTGTGAGCTCCAGCTATTCACCCACATTGGCCTCCCAGAGTGCTAGGATTACAGGCATGAGCCACCTCGCCTGGCCATTGCTTCTCCTTTTTTTTTTTTTGGGGAGACAGAGTCTCACTATGTTGCCCTTGGTAAAGTGCTGATGGTGTCACAGCTCACAGCAACCTCAAACTCTTGGGCTTAAGTGATTCTCTTGTCTCAGCCTCCCAAGTAGCTGGGACTACAGGTGCCTGCCACCAACACCCGGCTATTTTTTGGTTGCAGTTGTCATTGTTGTTTAGCTGGCCCTGGCCGGGTTTGAACCCACCAGCCTCGGTGTATGTGGCTGGTGTCCTAACCACTGAGCTGTGGGTGCTGCCTGCTTCTCCATTCTTGGATACTTTACTGAGAAGAATGTGTTTCAACTTCACCAGAACCGTGCTGGGAAGCGACGTCCTGTGGCAGTGCAGAGAGGGCGTGGAGGTGGGGAAGGAGCCTTCAGGAAGCTGAGGCAGCGGCCTGGGGACAGAGATAAGGGCAGCCGGGTCTGGGCTGGGAGGTGTGGAGAGCCAGGAGGCGGATGGGAGGTGGGGTCAGAAAGGGGACCAGGTGGTCCCAGGCTTCTGCGTGGGAGGTTAAATTTTTCTCCAAAAGGAAATCCAAGCCTGTAAACCCAGCATTTTGGGAGGCTGAGACAGGCAGTATAGCGAGACCACATCTCTGCCAAAAATACTCCCAAACCAAAAAACCGTATGTAAGTTGGGGAATGCTGGAGACAACAGGTTTAGGAGCAGCATATCGAATTCGCTTTTCAAAATTATGAAATATCTGATATATGCAAAATAATTTGTGTCAAAGATACATAAGCTATGGAATGAAATGATAAGCTCCTAGCTTGAGAAACCGTAAGTGAGTGCCGTCATCAAGGTTGCCTCTGCTCACCTCCCACCCAAGATCCACAAGCCCTAATTTTACTATTCCTAAACTCATCACCTTGCTTTTATTTTTTTTCATAAACCCACGTAAGTATGCCTATCAAAATATTCCAGTTAAGAATAGAAAGAGGGTGGCACCTGTGGCTCAGTGGGTAGGGCGCCAGCCCCATATACCAATGGTGGTGGGTTCAAACCCGACCCCAGCAAAACTGCAACAAAAAAAATAGGGGGGGCTCGGCACCTGTGGCTCAAGCTGCTAAGGCACCAGCCACATACAACTGAGCTGGCAGGTTCAAATCCAGCCCAGGCCCGCCAAACAACAATGATGGGCTGCAACCAAAAAATAGCTGGGAGTTGTGACAGGCGCCTGTTGCTACTTGGGAGGGAGAGGCAGGAGAATCACTTGAGCCCAGGAGCTGGAGGTTGCTGTGAGCTGTGATGTCACAGCACTCTACACAGGGTGACAGCTTGAGGTTCTGTCTCAAAAAAAAAAAAAAAAAAAGCTGGGCATTGTGGCTGGCACCTGTAGTCGCAGTTACTTGGGAGGCTAAGGCAGGAGAATTGCCTAAGCCAGGAGTTGGAGGTTACTGTGAGCTGATGGCACTCTTAAAAAAAAAAAGATTTTGTCTGCTAATTCAACGTGTGTAATATTTTAGGCCACTCAGGATTTTGATTTTTCCACGTTTTTAGTTTTAGTAAGTTATATTTTTCTGTAAGGATTTGTTCATTTTTATATACATCTAAAAATAAATATACAGGTTGAATATCACTCATCTGAAATGCTTAGGATCAGAGTGGTTTTGAGTTTTGGGGGGTGGGAATTTTGGAATCTGCATATACAGAATGAGATACCTTGGGAATAAGACACATGTTAAATAAAATATTCATGTATGTTTCATATGGTAATTCTGTATCATATTTTTAGTAATTTTGTGCATAAAACAAAGTTCATGTTAAGAACTTATGTTTCTGTTTCTGAATACACCTGGAATGGGAACAGTGTAGCTGAGGATTCTGGCTCCAGGTCTCTCATGAGCTAATCAAGCTGTCAGCCAGGGCCACTGTCATCTCAAGAGTCTGCTGAGGTGGAAGCCCAGAGATCACCTTCAAAGCTCACTCATGTAATTGTGGGCAGGCCTTGGTTCCTTACTACATGGGCCTCTCCTGAGCCTGCTTACAACATAGTTTTCCTCAGAATAAATGACCTAAGACAGAGGAGAGGAAGCAAGTAAGGACTTACAGTAGAAACCTTAATTTGCTTATAACCTGGTGTCAGAAGTTTAAACCTGTTGTCTCCAGCATTCCCCACCTTACATAATTCTGGTGTCTATTGGTCCAGCCCTGCTGCAAAGTGGGAGGAGCCTGCAAGGGTGTAGCCAGGAGGAAGGGATCACCAGAGGTTGCCTTGGAAGATGGCTCTCAAATCTTTCTTAGTATTTTGTTTTTAATTTGTTTACTTTGTTGTTGTTGTTCCCAGAGTTTTCCTGGATATTGTTGTAGGTTTATTTTTCAGTATGAACTTGAGTATTAATTTATTTAATTCTAAACTTATTGGTATGTTTAATGGAGTTGCATTGAATTAATAAAATAACTAAAGGTGAACTGAAATCTTCATGTTGATAGAGCCCCCATTCTTAGAACAGGATGTCTTCCCAGCTGTTCATACCTACTTTTATGTCTTTCAGCAATATTTCAAAGTTTTCCTCCTATAGATTTTACACATTCCTTTCCTTTTTTATTTTTATTTTTTCTTTTTTTCTATTCAGTCTCTGTACAAACTGTCAAAAATTGCCAATGACAACTATATTTTAAGTTGTTATGGCAGGTACTGGGAAAAGTTTTTACTTATCCAGTCACGTCTTGGATAAAACTCATTGGCTACGATAATTGCCCCTGGACAAAGCTACAAATTCTCTTCCTTCCTTCCTTCCTTCCCTCTCTCCAGCCCTCTTTTTTTTTTTTTTCTTCTTTTTTTTTTTTGAAACAGAGTCTTATTATATCACCCTTGGTAAAGTGCTGGTGGCATCACAGCTCACAGAAACCTCAAACTCTTGGGCTTAAGTGATTCTCTTGCCTCAGCCTCCCAAGTAACTGGCACTACAGGTGGCCATCACAACACCTAGCTATTTTTTGTTGCAGTTATTGTTTAGCAGGCCCAGGCTGGGTTTGAACCCGCTAGCCTCGTCGTATGTGGCTGGTGCCCTAACCACTGCCGAGCCCCTTCTTTCTTTTCTTTCTTTTCTTTCTCTCTCTCTCTCTCTCTCTTTCTTCTTTTACTTTTGTGAGAAAGAACATCCTTTGTCACCCAGGTTACAGTGCAGTAGCATCACCATATCTTACTGCAAACTCAAATTCAAACACAAACTCCTGGGCTCAAGTGATCCTCCTGCCTCAGCCTTCTAAAAGGCCACCACATCTGGCTAATTTTTTAAATTTTGGGGTGGGGTGGGGAGAGACAGGGTCTTGCTATGTTGCCCAGGCTGATCTTCAACTCCTTGCCTCAAGCAATCCTTCTGCTCAGCCTCCCAAAGTGCTGTGATTACAAGTATGAACCACTGCACTTGTATGGGTTTACATATTGCTTATTAAGTTTATTCCTTGTTGTTGCTGTAAATTAATTTATCTGCCATTGTATCTTCTAACTGATTATTATTTATGTACATAAAGGCTATTGGGGCTGGGCACAAGGGTTCATGCCTGTAATCCCAACACTCTGAGAAGACAAGGAAGAAGGACAGCTTGAAGCCAGGAGTTTGAACCAGCCTGAGCAACATGGAGAGAACCCTGTCTCAAATAAAATAAAATAAAATTTTAAAAAAGACTATTGATTTCTGTGTTCATTTTATATACTGTTAACTAATTGAAATATTTTATTGTCTGACTTAGTTTTACCATTGACTCCACTGGGTTTTATAGGTATACTATCATTTATCATCATATTATCTGCAAGTAGAGATAATTTTGTATTTTCTTTACCAGTTCTCATGCTTGTACTTTATTTCTCTTATCTGGGGCGGTGCCTATGGCTCAAAGGAGTAGGGCGCCAGCCCCTTATGCCAGAGGTGGTAGGTTGAAGCCCAGCCCCGGGCAAAAACTGCAAAAAAAAAAAAAAAAAGAAAGAAAGAAAATCTTATTTCTCTTATCTAATTGTATTGCTTAATATTTCTGATAAAATAAATAAAATGTTGAATAGCAACAGTCATAGTGCGCATACTTGCTTTGTTCCTGAACTTTTGTTTTTAGTAAGATACTGGCACTGGACTAGTATACAGATAGATAGATGTACATATATTCATATTGAGGAAATATCTCTCAATTCCTATTTTCTTAAGCATTTTTATAAAGTGAGGGGCTTTTTTGTTTTTGTTGAGTCAAGAGTCTCACTCTGTTGCCCTGAGTAGAGTGCTGTGACATCATAGCTCACAGCAACCTCAAACTCTTAGGTTTGAGCAATCCTTTTGCCTCAGCTTCCCAAGTAGCTGGAACTGCAGGAACCTGCCCCAACACCCAGCTAATTTTTCTACTTTTCATTAGAGATAGGGTCTTGCTCTTGCTCAGGCTGGTCTCAAACTCCTGAGCTCAGGCAATCCACCTGCCTTAGCCTCAATCCTAGTACAATCCTTAGCGCTAAGAATACAGGTGTGAGCCACCACACTGGGTGTATAAAGTTAGGTGTTCAACTTTGTTAGGTTTGTATAAAGTTAGGTGTTCAACTTTGTAGGTTTTATAAGCATCTATGATGATGATTATATTTTTTCCCTTATATCTATTAATTTGATCTATGATGGATTTCCTAATATTGAATCAATCTTGATTTCTAGAATAAA
The DNA here is from genome assembly GCA_963574355.1 of Loris lydekkerianus. Taxonomy (NCBI): domain Eukaryota; kingdom Metazoa; phylum Chordata; class Mammalia; order Primates; family Lorisidae; genus Loris; species Loris lydekkerianus. The sequence continues at coordinate 2,456 of CAUYPK010083343.1, read as the reverse complement.
TTCCATTTGATCATGGTATATTGTTTCATTACTGTCATGCTGTGCTCTATTTGCTAATTTTTTTTTATAAATTCAGTTTTAATTAAATTTAAAAAATATAAGCAAATTATGTATTACTAAAAATATCTTTTATGCCTTATCTTTATGTTAGCTAAAGTTTAAGTGTTGTATTTTTAAATTAACAAAAAGTTTTATATTGCCCATTAAAGGTAATCTCACATGGAAGATAAACACTAGTGTGTTTCTAAGTTATTAGAGAAAAAGAATTACAAAAACCATATTTATTTAAAACCCTTTTAAAAAAAATCTATTGATTGAATTGACTGTTACATTGGAGACAGAAGTATTGACTTGTGACAACTTGACCAACAATTAGTTTTTAATTAACCTGGGGTTGTCAAATTATGATCACCCTTTGGATTGGATGAACAATTTCAAATGTGGTCATCTATATAGAGAAATTGAGTCCTCTGACAGGAATTATCCTTGACAAGGTTTCAGTTTGGGGGTTACCAGACAGAATATAGGATACTTAGTCAAATTTGAATTTCAGATAAACAATGAATACTTTTCTATTTGCTAATATTTTATTTAGTATTTTTGCATTACTCCATATTCATGAGTGATATAGGTCTTCAGTGCCTTCAAGATTTAGGCATTAGGCTGGGCACGGTGGCTCACGCCTGTAATCCTAGCACTCTGTGGCGGAGGTGAGTGGATTGCCGGAGCTCACAGGTTCTAGACCAGCCTGAGCTAGAACAAGACCCAGTTTATAAAAATAGCTGGACACTGTGTTGGGCACCTATAGGCCCAGCTACTTGGGAGGCTGAGGCAAGAGGATTACTTGAACCCAAGAGTTTGAGGTTGCTGTGAGCTGTGATGCCATAGCACTCTACCGACGGCAACAGACAAAGTAAAACTCTGTCTTAAAAAAAAAAAAAAAAGATTTAGGCATTAATGTTTTATTTGCTTCATAAAAAAAGTAAGGAATTTTCTGAAACAATTTATAGAGTATTAGGACTATCTGCTCTTTATTTATTTACTTTTTTTTTTTATTTTTGAGACAGAGCCTCAAACTGTCACCCTGGGTAGAGTGTTATGGCCTCACACCTCACAGCAACCTCCAACTCCTGGGCTCAAGCGATTCTTCTGCCTTCGCTTCCCAAGTAGCTGGGACTAGAGGCACCCACCAAAACACCCGGCTATTTTTTGGTTGCAGCCATCATTGTTGTTTGGCGGCCCGGCCGGATTTGAACCCACCAGCGCAGGTGCATGTGGCTGGTGCCCTAGCCGCTTGAGCCACAGGCGCGGAGCTAGACTACCTGGTCTTTAAAGATTTAGAAAGTTTCCCTGTTAAACTGTCTAGGCCTCCAGTGGTGCTTGTGGCTCAACTGAGTAGGGTGCTGGTCCCATATGCTAAAGGTGGTGGGTTCAAACCCAGCTCTATCCAAAAACTGCAAAAAGAAAAAAAAAAACAGTCTAGGCCTGGTGTTTCTTTGTGAGGTAGTTCTTAAATAACGTTCTCTATTGTTTTCTATAGATATTGGTCTGTTTAAGAGTTTTAACTCAGCTGGCTCACGCCTGTAATCCTAGCACTTTGGAAGGCTGAGGCAGGTAGATTGCTTGAGCTTAGGAGTTTGAGACCAGCCTTAGCAAGAACAAGACCCCATTGTTACTAAAAATAGAAAAATATAGGAAAAGAGAAAAACTAGTCAGGCATTGTGGAGGGCACCTCTAGTCTCAGCTACAGGGGAACTTAAGGCAAGAGAATTGCTTGAACCCAAGAATTTGAGGTTGCTGTGAGCTGTGATACCACAGCACTCTGCTGAGGGTGACATAGTGAGACTCTGCATAAAAAATAAAAGTCTGTAAATACACTCTTATGCTTTTTAAATTCTTTTTAAAAAAGTATTTATTTTTTGGCTTGGCACTTGTAGCTCAAGTGGCTAAAGCGCCAGCCACATACACCAGAGTTGGTGGGTTCGAATTCAGCCAGGGCCTGCCAAACAACAATGACAACTACAACTAAAATATAGCAGGGCGTTGTGGCAAGCGCCTGTAGTCCCAGCTACTTGGGAGGCTGAGGCAAGAGAATCGCTTAAGCCCAGGAGTTGGAGGTTGCTGTGAGCTGTGATGTCATAGCACTCTATCCAAGGCAAAAGCTTGAGGCTCTGTCTCAAAAAATATATATATTTATTTTTAATAATTATGATCAAATATACATAACATAAAATTTAACATTTTAATTATATATATATATATATATATATATATATATATATATATACATTTTTTTTTTTTTTTTTTTTTTTATACAGAGCCTCAAGCTGTCACGCTGGGTACAGTGCCATGGTGACACAGCTCACAGCAACCTCAAACTCTTGGGCTTAAGCAATTCTCTTGCCTCAGCCTCCCAAGTAACTGGGACTACAGGCACCTGCCAAAATGCCCTGCTA